>PVKU01007510.1:0-86633 GCA_004027475.1 Anoura caudifer
GGGCCTGTGAACCAAAGGATAGCAGTTCAATTCCCAGTCAGGGCACATGCGTGGGTTGCAGGCCAGTTCCAGGCAAGGGACACACGAGAGGCAACCATACACTGATATTTCTCTCCCTCTCCCTCTCTCCTTCCCTTCCCCTCTAAAGACAAATAAATAAAATGTTTTAAAAAAAGAAGTTTAAAAAATAAAAGAAATCAGAAATTAGAAATTCTAGCAAGCTTTGATGACTCCTAGTCCTACCTTCCACCCTTAAAAAGCAGCACTGATAAGCAAAAATCAACTAATTAATCTATCAATCTTGAGATTCCTCAATAAGAATCCTAAATTTAGAGAGAAGCACATTGGGGAAATAACCCAAATAGTTTTTTATATAACTATAAGAAAGCAGGTGGGTATGTCCAGGTTTTAGGGAGGAGGTATGGACAAATAGGTCACACACATGACATAAAGGGAATCAAGAAGTCCTTCATACTGCATCAAAGGAGAAGGCTGCAAGAGAGCACATAAAACACAGGCCAAATGGAAAAAAAAAACAAAACAACAAAACAGAATGACAACTATGCAAATATCTATAGTCAATATAATGAACATAATGTCTAAAAGATGGACATGAACCTATCAGGGAGAAAAAAATAATTCAAGAAAGAGAATAACATCCCCTAGAGGTTCACACTGTATAATTCAGAAAAGCGAAATTGGTAAAATAAGACCAGATGATAAAACATCAGAATGAAATGAAGGAGAGGAATGAAATGAAGTGCACATGACAGACATAACATGTTGGAGACCCATCCATCACACACATTATAAACTAAAGGACAAGAAAGCACTCCATCCCTAGACAACCTCCCATCTCCACTGCTGGAGGAAAAGCTGACTTGTCCTCTGAGAGGTATGATTCTTTGGCTACAATATCTCTTCTCTATGAAAAGACCCTGGGGGACAAGGGAGAAAAACACTGATGCTTCACACAATAACAGAAAAGTTTGGGAAGGTTAATGAAAGGTTAAAGATACAACAGCAACCAATTTATTGCAAAGAAAAAAAGTGATAATGAAGCTGTCTGCTGGTTTAGAAGGCCTTCCCAAGTCCCCCTGTAACAGAGAAAGTGGTGTGTGACTTGGAACTAACAAGTGTGGCCCAGGGAATACATTTCCTAGGTTCTGTTGCTAACTTCTAAATCCCTACAGTAAAAACCAAGTCAGCACATATAACAGTGCTAAAGGATCAGCCCCAACTTGGTCTGATACTGTAAGCTCAAACTGAAAAAGAAATGTACAGCTAAATGAATGACTAGAAGTATTTGTTTTTGTGGCATGTTTCAATTTGTAGGGCACTTGAGTATCACAAGGATTCTCAAAAGCAATACAGCCACTTTTTGTGTTTGAGTGATTCCGGTTTTGCCCCAATTGTCTCCTTTGCCAATCTGAAAGAAAGTAATAGTAAAGCAATAAATACCTATTAGACTCATGGTCTGTTCATACACACATATAGCAGCTTTTTTCATAATAGCCACAACCTGAAAAGAACCCAAGTATCTTTCAATGCTTCTGCAGTCTCCCTTATCACACAAGCTACAGAATTCAGGTTCCTAACAATCTCAACCTTTCATGAGTATTCTCTTCTTCAAAACCCAATTCAAGTCTCATCTCTTCCATAATTTCCCCAGCTTAGAAGTCAATCCTCTCTCAGGGTACGTATGATGGTGACTCTCACAAATGTCTCCTCTCCCTACTGTCTGGTCATTCTGCAATAAGCATTTTGAGAGAAGGAACCATGCCCTGAAACTTTGTGCTCCCCTAACTTGGTATGCAGCCTTGGACTAGTAAGTATTCAATCAATGCTTGTGCAAAGCAAGCTTTTCTGATGAAGTTGGTATGAGAATGCTAAGTGACATGTTCAGTTGCTAGAAGTAAAGTCCATGTTTTAGTAATTATGTGCCCAACTAAAGTATCCAAAACACAACAGGTAAAACAATAAATATCTGAATTGCATGTTTTTACCTTTGGTTCAAGGATCAGTTCTACCCGCTCATTGGCATCATCTTCCTCAGAGTCTGAGTTTCCTGCTTTTATATCTAGTTGTTCAAACGCACTGTCCAATACTTGTAAGCCATAGTTCACAGCCTCCTGAACTTTAGGAATCAGATCTACTTCTTTTTGTTCCCGGGTCTTCTCCTACAAAAAAATAACATTCAGCATGGGATCTTCAATATATTGATATCACCATAATAAAACACTGTGAATATTCTCTAAAGCCCAGACTCATGGTCCAAAAAAATCTAAATAAAAAATGCAGACTCTGAGTGGATTGAGCGCAGGCCTGCAAACCAAAGCATCTCTGATTTGATTCCGAGTCAGGGCACACGCCTTGGTTGCAGGCCATATCCCCAGTATGGGGTGTGCTAGAAGCAACCATACACTGATGTTTCCTTCCCTCTCCTTCTCCCTCCCTTCCCCATCTCTCTAAAAATAAATGAATATTTTTTTTAAAAAATGCAGACTCTGATGAATGCTTTAACAAACAGACTTTGGAGTAAGTTTAAATCCCAAGTTTATCACTTTTCAGGACATGGATCAAAGTAAAGGTCCCAGAGCTCCACATTTATCATCTATGAAAACAAAACACTATTGCATGATGGTTCAGCTAGATAACTTAGGTGAAAGTACAGTAACAATGAATGGCATATCACGAGCCATAAAATCGCACTTCACTTCCCTGCTACAAGTGGAGTGAAGGGCTTAGAGTTTTAGCTTCACCATAACTATATTCCACTATCCTTGGTTAATTAATGGTGATTTGGGCAATTTTAAAATTAAAACCTAGAAGAAAATACCATAGTCAGAGGTGTCATTTTTAAATTACAGTTAAAAATAATAATAATTGGACAATTACAGCTATTTTATAAATTTGTTTCAAACTGAGAAAGGGTCAGATTCATCTCTAATCTACCCTGTTCATCACCCTAAGAACAATCTTCCCTACCCATCCCAGAAGTTTCTATTAAAATACCAATCTGCTGAAAATAGTCCACAGGTCTCCATTTCCTATAACAGCAGCTCTTAGTGACAGTCCCTCATACATTCAACTATGTTATCAATTGTAAGAAATATTGAAAAATAATGTAGTGTCATTCCCCTCTTCACAAATATTCTAGAAAGTAATATATAATTATAGAAAGAACCAAACCACACAGTGTTGTTTTGAGGGCCAAAAAGAAAAGTCCAACAAGAATTTTACACTTTTATCTCAAATATGGAAGTGTTTCTAATTTAGCTTTTTTGTTTTGGTTACATCTGGTACACTTGCTTCTAAATAGGTAACACTATACTAAGTGTGTGGAATGTTTGTGAAAAAAGTATGAGTAGCTTTTTGAAAATAGTTCACTAAATACCTTCACTTTGCAATTGATCTTTGTCTTGGTGTAAGGATACTATTGCATGTAAACAGTTAGCAAACCCTTGAGTACTATAAAAATTAGTAATATTAAAAAAAATGTTTAAAAAGGCTAGGAATAGGGAGAACTGTAGCTCATTTCTAGTATCCCTTCCTAGTCTAAGAGTTTCATATGTTACAAGTTAACAGTTACTGATAAAGTACCAACTTTTTCAAGTGATTTATACTTTCTAAATAAGTTAGAGCTGAATCAAGGCTACTCCCATAATAAACTCAGTCACATCCCATTGTGCTTTCCTGAGTGGGAGGAACAGGATACAACTTCTGCTAGAGAGTCAAGAACATTTATCTAGGCTTTGGCCTATGATGTGAGAACTCAGGAAGAATAGTACAGGAAGCCACAGAGGGGAAAAAGGTAGGAACTGCTCCCCTCAACTCCTCAGCCTGATAAAGTCCTCCAGTTTCTACCCCTCCCTCCTTAACCTTCCTCTTCATAAAATACTAGGTACATCCCCTAACTCGGAACCTGAGCTTATGGCACTCTTTCTTGCTAAAATGGCCTTAAAATCTGGCCTTTCTTTCCTTAGCTAACTAACATCTCATGCTTGAAACTTTTCTCTGCTATCTTACCCAACTGAGCCCTTTTACACCTGAACTTTCGTAACAGTCAGTAGCCACAGAGCTCTGACATGCTATATCCTGTCACCCCAACAAGACTGCAACCTCCTGAGGTCAGTCTCTCCATTATCACCAGCTCCCTGCAATCTTTCCAGAGTCAGTACATTCACTCCACCACCTTTATCCTCTGTACTAACATATCCTGCAGCACTTAGGAGGCACTCCAATGTGTGTGGTCTATCCAGCATTCATCTTATTGTCACTTTCAATTGGTAGGAATAAGAAGCAAAGGGATCATGAAATAATAGGTTAAAAAGTCTTCGAAGAACTTACAAACTACAGCTCAGCCTCTGGCCTGTTCCTGTAAAACCTTTATGTAAAAATGCTTTTTATATTTTTAAAGGGAAGGGGAAAAAGGAAAATGAATAAAAGAAAAAAGACTAAGAAGAGACAGATCAATGAGGCCAGCAAAACCTAAAATATTTATTGACTGGCCTTTTATAGAAAACCTCTGCTGAATTGGGCTCTACTCTTAAAACAGAATGCAGGAACTTTACTATATATTTCTTAATATACTAAATTTCAGAAGTAAAAGAGTTTAATTACTGGGCTAATAGAAGCCATCTTCCCTATTTCCCTAATATCTATCCCCTGCCAGCCGCATTACAAATCTCCACCATTTTTCATCTCTAAGTCAGGAACTCAACAGAAAAGGAATATAATGCAAGTACCTGTTCCGTTTTTTCTGCCTCAGCCTTGAGAACCGGCTCCTCCACTTCTTCATCATATACACGCTATATATGGAAACAAGTTCATTTTTAAATGGTCAAAACATCATTTGAAATAAATCACACTGAAAGAATTCAGTATACAATTTAAAAAAAGGATGAATTCAACATATGATAAAGACAAGGAAGAAATTACTTTACAAATGGTTAAGGCCACTAATCAGGGACAAAAAAAACAAAGATCAGTAGTCAATTCACCAAAAACTAAGTTTAAAAAAAAGACAACCACACAACTGACTAGGAGACATGAAAGGAACTTCAATCTTACTGTTGACCAAAGAGTCACAAAAACAGTAAGATACCAGTTTTCATACCTTTCTTGTTTAACCTAATACTTAATGCTGATGGGGAAATGACACAGGCTCAAATGTGAGGCTACAGAGATCAACTGGTTCTTACCCATTCTGTAACAAGGGTTTTAACATTTTGAGCAGCAGGAATGGTAAAAGTTGAAGTTATTTTCATTCTGTTGCTTCAGATGGTGGTAAATTTTTATTACCCTATTGTACTTACATGAAAATATAGGACATGCCCACCAATCATTGGCCAGCAGGCCAGGCATTTTACTGCCCCAAGGGCAAAGGCAGTGCAGGCCTCTCTTTTGCAAACAGAGCTATCACTCCAGCAACTCATTGTGATTTCCTCTGTTATTGCATTATTGCTAAACTACTTATTGTTTTATAAACTCCCAAGGTAAAAGATGCTTGTTATAAACAGTGGGGTGATAAAAATATTCTGAAATTAGATACTGGTAATGGTTATAAAACTTAGTGAATATACTAAAACCTACTGACTTGCACACTTTTAAAAAGGGTGAATTTTATGGAATGTGAATTGTATCTCAATTAAAATTAAAAAGTCAATATAAAGATATATGGAAAAGAGATATATTTTAAAATATTTCCTTCCCTATCTCCAACCTAACCCTTGGAGTAATCAGTTTAAGCTTGGTGTGTGTTCCTCTCTATTTCGTGTGGCTCTCACACAAATATATACAGACCTTTGCACATATTCAGAGTTCTCCCACCCTTCCTGCTTTAAAAAAAAAATCCATAGTTCTCTGCCCCACTTTTTCACTTAAATGTTCTCATGAGCCATTTTCTGGGTCAATGTATATAGATTTGACTCAATCTTCTTAATATTTGCATAATATTCTATGGCATGAACTTAACCATAATTAATTCAACAGTACCCTATTGGTGAACATTATGGAAATCCCAGTTTTGCTCTTATAAACAAATTGCTGTAAACATATGCACATATATATTCTTAGACCCCAGCCCTTTATTTCTATAGACTTTCCAAAATAGGATTGACATGTCCAAAGACAAAACTGTTTTTTAATCTTAAAAGCTCCTTCCTGATTGCTATCCACAAATCTGTGATAACACAGATGGTCACCAACAAACAATATAATCAAGGGGTCCAGTTCCCAAACCTTTGCCAGCAGGTGTTGTCCACCTTTTTGAAGTATCTGTCAATCTCATGAGACAGTGTTATTTTTAAATGTCTGTATTTTCTGACCCAAGACTTCCATTTCCTGAAATTTAGTTCCATAGGGAGAGGGATGAGGGGGAAAGGCAGAAGACTGTACTTGAATAACAATAAAATTCAAAAGTATTTAATTAAAAAATAAAATAAAATAAATTTTAAAAAATAAATAAAAACAACACACAACTAAAGAAATAGGGGAAAAAAAGAAATTTAGTTCCATGAAAAATAATCACAAATGCAAACAATAAGATGTTTATGGCATCACGATTTACAGTGGAAAAGTCACAAACACCAAATTTGTAGTTCTATACAATTCCAATCAAAACGCTAAGAGGATTTTCTGTGGAACTTAGCAAGATAATTCTCAAATTCACACAGAAGAGTAAAAAGCCAAGGATAACCATGACAATTCTGAATAAAAAGAAGCCATGGGGACTTACTCTATTGAGAATGTGGTACTGGCATACAGCAGATTAACATAATAAAAGAGAGGCCAGAATTACATGTAAGCCTAATTTTATATTCACATAAACACGTGTGCACACATATGCATTCATACACATAAGTCGGTGAGGAAAACAACAATCTGATAAAGGTCAACCATATGGGGGAAAAATGAGATCCCTATCTCATACTACACATATGCATTCATACACATTCACAAATATATACTCCCCAGGTAAGAAGGATAAAAAGGCAGATATACAAAGGAGCCCTCACCTAAAGTTTAGAATTAAGGAAAAATATGGGGAGTTGGTGTCTTTAAAGCAAATATAGCAAAATATTAAAATCTGTTAATGCAGGATGGTGCATATCATTAGCATCTGTGGTTATTATCTGTTCTTCTAAGCATATAAAATACTTCACTAAAAAATTTAATTTTGAAAGATTGTTAAATAAATTATGATTTAGCCATATAGCAGAGTAAGAATAAAAATTAAGTTCACAAAAGCCTTATAAATGTGTTAAAATGCTTACAAAATAATAAACTGATATTAAGAAAAATCCAGGCTGCAAATACACACATACACATAGTAATCTAGAAAAGGTTAAAGTTAAAAAAAAAAGACTAAAAAGAAATATGCCAAAATATTTCATGGTTGGTTAATTGGATGGTAGAATTATAGCTGATTATTTTTGTAGTTAATATTTCTAAACTTAAAATTTTTTATCTATAACCAATCTCTTCTACAATGAATGTTCAATACTTTTACAACACAGACGGAAAATAAACTTGAAGTCCAATGTCTGCATGGGAAGATGTTGAGCAGCTCCCGACTAGCTGATAAAATTTCAGATGCTTCTTCTTTTTCCATATGCTTTTTTCCTAATTGTTCAATAAAGATCAGAAATTGGGAAGTAATTTTCAAACACAGGAAGAAACAAATAAGTAATTCTTAAAATTAGGACTTTAAGACAGCAGCTTCAGAATTTAAACAAGACCATTTTCCCTAAAAGGCTGAGATTCACAGTGAAGTCTGAACAGCACCAACACCTGACTTTTTTTTTCCTGCCTGTCATTAAATCTACCTCACAAGACATCAACAGCCTGAAGCTGGAAAGTCAAACATACGTAAGAAATCAACCAGGAAATCCATAAAACCCATGGAAAATTTTGAAAGTAACCAGGATTGTGCAACTCAAGTACTTAGTACACAGCAGATAATCAATAACTTCCAACACCCTTATTCACTCACAGGTTCATGTGTTTTTTGACCATTTTCAAATCAGGTAGCCATACCCAGAATTTTAAAATATCTTGGGTATTTCTACTCAAAGGATCTTTTCCTCATTTGAAGAGACATGGTAAGAGGTGAAGATAGGGGATTAGAGAGAAGGGAACCAGAGATAGCAGATTGCTAAACAGATTATATACATAGCCCTGTTCCTTTTCATGTATACGTTCTTTCAGTCATTCATTCAAATGAGTCCCTATATTCACTGAGTCCCTATATATCAGGTTTGTGCTGAGCCCAAGAAATAAAACAGCAAAAATATGGGGCTTGATTCAGTTAGGGAAATTCGTTACACATCAATAAATGTAAAGTTATAATCTTGGGAAATGCTACTGAAGAAGTTATTAACTAGGTCAATTTATGTTTCAAGACAAAATTCCTAAATTAAAAGATTAATTATTAAGAATTATGCCCCATTCTGACACATTGAAGCATTTTGTTAATTAGCATTTCTCCTCCTTCAGAGTCCCGTCTGGAGCCTTTACTAAAGGTACTAATTTCTCTTGCCCTACAAAGTCCTGAATGCTGTTCAGTTTCACCAATTCCATAATGCAATTTACAATCTTGTAGCTGCCTCTGAGGTTAATTACTAAAACTCAGAAACCTACCTGATGTTGAATATCATTCTAATAGACCATGAAACCAAATGGCACCATTACTCAAGCCAGAATTGTTATACGTGAGTACCAATGTCAGGATTTAAAGAAAATACATAAAGAGCCAAATTGCTGCCAAATATAAGATCAGCCTATAGATATTTTGAGAGTTTTAGCTGTACTCTCAACATCATCATATTTGGCCATGAAATGAAAGAATATGTACCACACGTTATAGGGGTCTGGGAAGCAGTTAAATTTCGCAGTGGCAAGACTCATCCAGAAGGGAATTCTGGCCACAGACTGGAAAGGGAAGAGACATAAAGAACAGATGGATGGATGGAAAACGGGAATCCAAGAAATGAAAAGAAACAAAGAACAATTACAAAAAAACAAAACAAAACAATAAAAACAATACACAAACCTGGATCATGGAAAACTCACACTAAGAAAACTTGGACAAAAAAGAAGAGCCAAAAAGAAGTAAGACCTAAAGACTATGATTCAGAAAAAGAAGTTTATGCTGCCCCTCAACCCAAGTTATCAATCTGGTACCAACATAGAGCCAATTTGGTACAGACTCTTTGGGCACAAAAGAAACCTCCTGACTTTTATTCCTTGCCCAGTCTAGGGCTATGACACTGACTGAAGAGAAGAACCGAGTGCCTGATCCAGCAGAATGAGATCAAGTATACACATTTAAAAGGACACCAAATTCAGCCTGGTGAAAAAATGATGGGACTGCATATGCCAGTAAAGATGAGAGTCCTGTAAACTAGCTCTTCCAGCGAGAAAGATGCTCAGGAACAAGCAGGGATAATCTGTGTAGCCAACCAGAATATGACTATAGATTTTATTAGAATACTTGTTACATTTTAAACTTACTGGCAAAGAGATCTCTAAGATCTTTATTTTATATATAGTTCCCCCCTCAAAAGGCTAGTCATGGCATTTCAACCTGAACTACTAAAAAATGCACAAACATACTGCATAAGATACCTGTATAACAATATATGGTATATTCTTAAGAATCTAGAATCGTGGGCTTTTTAAAATCTTGCAATTAGCAAAATATTTTCTATTACTTTATATCTAACAATTTTAGGGAACAGCCTACTTTGTTAATCTTCTTTTCACAGACTAATTAATGCTAATACTCTGGAAGTTAGTCACCCTATGAGAAATATAGATCAGTTTAAAACTTTTCTCTCCACCTTCATCTCTTTACCAGTCTCACCTTCACTTACTGGGTTCCAACCTTGCTCCTTTCTATTCTAGAATTACACTATTATGGAAGCTTGCAATCTTCTGTAAGGAGAGGCTCTACATAATTTATCTATCTATTCCTAGGACCTAGCACTTAACAGAAACCCAATAAATATAGAGACAAAATTACACATGATGTTACAGCTCAGGTTCAGTCTTCATAACAAACATTAATTGAGAATATTACAAGCAAACAAATACATGCTTTTAATATAACTTAATAGAACATAATGGAACAATCTGTAACTTTATCCACATATTGGTGGCTCAGAAGACCAGACCAGGTGCTTGGCTCTCTTTACAGAACATACCATAACAAGGTTTGAGTGCCATGTAATTCAGCACAACTGCTGACTACTCTCAAAACTAAAAAGGGAATGAGAAAGACAAGAATGATAAACCCTAATTTTATCATTGTTTTTTTAAAAACTTAAAAAATCTTTATTAATTTATTTTTAAAAAGGAATTAACCCTAGAGAAAGAAGCTTAAATTACAAAGAACCACCACTTCCATCAAAATTTATAAGGCAAATTAATAATAGACCACATAATATCACAATGACTCTTGGACCTGAAAAAGCATTATTTTTGAGCCTGATGTAACTAAGTAACTCACATTCTCAATGAACTGGGTATTGGACAGCATAAGGAAGTCATTGAAGACATTATGTAGGCGACAATCTGTGGCTTTGGTTTCCCGAATTAGTCCATCTACTTGTTTCTTGATTTCATGGGTCCTAGAGATAGTCTTCTGTGAAAATTCCTGTAGAAACTGTAGTAGCTATTTAAAAAATAAAGATACATAAGTATCAATATTACATGCATCTATTCTTTGTGTCAAAACAAAAAACCCGTTTCCTTTCACCTTTGTGTGTGTATGCTGGAATGTACAAGGGATGCTGGTTTTGTAAGTACTGAGGCCAAGTGGCATTGAAAAATGTTTAGAAAGCTTGCCAAAACAGTGGCAAGTGATCAATGAGCCCTTGCTATTTCATTTCTGGAGGAATTTTTAAAGTCCTGTTTGTTACTCTACAGGGGTCACATACGAAGGGTAAAATAACAAATCACTAGGTTTTTAAAAAATCTTATTCTTATGTGACTTTGGAATCACAGTTCTGAGCTTCCTGGGCCACCGCCTGAAGGACCCCATTCAAGATTAACCACATACTGACTTGTCTACAGCCCCACTAGTCCAGGGTCCCTCATGGAGTCGCCTTACTAGTGCCATAGCAATCCCACGGAGTAGGGAAAATCCATCTGCCCCCTTCAGTAAGAGAAGCCTGCGTCTGGATCACAGTCCAAGTGGAAACACTATGCCCGAGGCCGACAGGCCCGCCCTCTCCTTGGGCCCTGACACGGTGGAGCTTTCGAGGGTGAGTGGGGATATGTGTTATTAAGTAGATAGGTGGCAGCGGAAAGTGTGGATGGAGGGCGAATCTAGGCTCCAGTCCTCCCACTCGCAGGCCAAGCGTCACCCCAGGCAACCCGCCCATCCCTCCCAGTCCCTGGGGCTGGCCTCTCACGCCTGCATCCGCGGCCAGCGACCAGCTCTGGCTGCTCCTGCGGATTTCCTCCACCGACCAGGGCCGCTCCCACACGGGCTCGGAAGCCGGCGCTCCTTCCTGGCCGGGGGTCGTCCGATTCATCTGAAGCGGGAGGATAAGAAGAGAAGCTGACTTCAGGAAGGCCAATGCCCCGACCCGCCCGGCCCTGCGGGGGCCAGCAGCCCTCACCATCCCAGCAGTGCACCTCGGGAGGATCATCCACCATAAAGACCGCACCCGCCCAAGACAGCAGATCCCTGGAAGCCCAGCCCCCCTACATATGACCGTGTTTCACGTGACTAGACTGCACGTGACCGGAACCACACGTGACGGGACTGGGAAGTTGCGGAGCTGCGGCTACACTAAGAAAGTTTGTAGCTGGCAAAGTACTAGGACGCTAGTGGAGAGCGGTATTGACGCCAGGGGGCGCTAAAGGGCATGCATTCGCTTGCGTGCAGGTCCTCCGTAGGATTTAGGTGGCTACCAGCTCCTGCTTCCAAAAGGAATTTGTGTGGAACAGCCAGACTTGGAGATTTAGACGTGGAGAATGTGGGCAGAGGGAGAGCCCTCCCTTGCCACACTTGTTCCTTGCTGCTAGTTCGCTGCTTGTCGCGGGATTGGCACATAGGCATTCAGTAACCGGGGAATGATGGACCTGTCTGGCCATCGTCATGTTTTGATGCCATGCTGGGTTTTAACTCACTGTGCAGGGCTTGCTTAAAATTCGTTATTCCCTGGGTATTACACCCAGGTTTAAGTCCAGTCTAACCATGTAGCAGGCAAAAATCTTTTTTAATCTGATCCCTGCCAGCAATCCATCCTCAACTCTCCCAGCTCTCTAGAGCTCAGTGACCTGGTCTGTGTCGCACTTATTCTAAATTCCCTGTACTGAGATCCCTCCAGTGACAGACCAACTCACTTTTAAAAATAAAGATCCTACCCTGGCTGGTGTGGCTCAGTGGATTGAGCATGAGCCTGTGAACCAAAGGGTCACTGGTTCAATTCCCCATCATGGTACATGCCTGGGTTGTGGGCGGGGTCCTCAATGGGAGTCATGCAGAGGGAAGTGGGGGCAGCCACACATTGATGTTTCTCTCCCTTTCTTTCTCTTCCCCTCTGTCTAAAAGTAAATAAATAAAATCTTTTTTGAAAATAGGGAAGTGTCTGTTCAAGTCTTTTGCCAAGTGCTGGAAGCAACCTAAGTGCCCACAAGTCAATGAATCAAAAAAAAAAAAAAAAAAAAAAAAAAAAAAAAAAAAAAAAAAAAAAAAAAAAAAAAAAAAAAAAAAAGGTACATTTACCCAGTGGAATGCTACTGAAGGAGAGAAAAAGAAGGAGCTCCTACCCTTTGTGACAGCATGGATGGAACTGGAAAGCATTATGCTAAGTGAAATAAGCTAGGTGGTGAGGGACAAATACCATATAATCTCACTTCTAACTGGAACTTAATCGAAAGAATAAAGCAAGCAAAATATAACCAGAGACATTGAAATTAAGAACAATCTGACAGTAATCAGAGGGGAGGTGGGAGGGGATAATGAAAGGAAGTGGGGAAGAGTTTTTAGGAACAACTATAAAGGACATATGGACAAAACAAAGGAGGGGAGGAAGCAAAGGAACAAGGGTTTGGCTGGGGTGGGGAGTAAACACAGACTACTGTAATTGAACAAAAATAAAATAATTTTTTAAAAATAGAGATCCCTGATAACTTCCACTCCTGTGTGCTCCGGAGTCAGTAATTTAACCTCCTTGAGATTTCCTCCTTAGTAAAAATGATGATATTTGTACAATAGCTAGCTTGGTGCCTTCCATATGGTGAGCATTAAACTATTACTCAGGCAAGGAAGGAAGGTTGGTTGGTTGCCATTTGCCATATGGTGAGCATTAAACAATACTACTCAGCCATTAAAAAAAAAAAGAAGGAAAGAAACCTTGCTGTTTGCAACAACATGGATAGACCTAATTGTGTTACGCTAAGTGAAATAAGCCAAAGAGAGAAAGACAAATATATGTGAACAAATGAACAAACAAAATAAAACACAAACAACTTGTAGATGCAAAGAGCAAACTTTTGGTTGGCAGATGGGATATGGTTGGGGTTTGAGTGAAAAAGGTGAAGGGGATTAAGCAATACAAATTACCAGTTATAAAATAAGTCACAGTAATATAATATATGGAATAAGGAATATAGTCAATATCATATTAACTATGTATGGTAACAGGTGGATACTAGGCTTATAGTGATGGTCACTTCATAAAGTATATAAATGTCTCATCACTATGTTGTGTACCTGAAACTAATGCAACACTGTATGTCAACTATAATTGACAAATAAAATTTCTCTAAAAACATAGATCTTACCACTTCTCCTGTGCCCTTTATTTGTCCAACTCTTGGGCTTTTTTTGTTTTAGCCTCTGTCAGCTCAGTGAAGTCTTCCCTGATTGTCCCAAGTATAGTTTAAGTGCCCCCTCAATTATTTTATACATTTGTAAAAATATTAATCATGAAGTGTTACTCTGTATTGTAATTTATTTATATATTTGCCCCCCTTTAATAGCTAACATTTATGAAGTGATCAGTGTTTACCAAATACTTTAATACATATTAATTAATTTAATTCTCACAATGACTTCATAAGGTAGGCACTATTATCCCTGGGTTATAGTTGAGAACACTGGGACATGGGTAGGATAAGTAACTTACTCAGGGTTAGAAAATCAGTAAAGAATCAGAGCCAGGAACCACATGATTAGCCACTGTTTTACACTATAGCTGGACCTTTACTGTGCTATACAAGGTTAATTGCTTATGTCTATTGCTAGATGAAAATTGTACTTCTTTTAATATACAGTTCAGTGATGCAGAGTCAGTCCCAGGACTTGTGTCAAGATGAAACCTTTTTGCCCTGGCTGGTGTGGCTTAGTGGATCGAGTGTCAGCCTGTTAATCAAAAGGTTGCTGGTTCCATTCCAACTCAGGGTACATACCTGGGTTGCCAGCTGGTTCCCCAGTTGCAAGTGTGCAAACACACATGGATGATTCCTTCTCTTTCTCCCTCCCTTCCCCTTTCTCTGAAAATAATAAAGTCTTTAAAAAGGAAAAAATGATGTAGCCATTTGTGCTTTAGCTCAGTTCAAAAGTTTAGTTTCACATGGAGGAGGTGTGTTAGCTCATCTTCCTAGAGGCCCCTCAGCTCCATTTTAGATTGCTCTTTCAATCTAAACAATGGTACCTCCATTGTTTTCAATCTAAACAATGGTACCTCCATTTTGCTATTTTTTAAAAATATTTCCTCCTTTTGACTGAGATTTTTCCTTAGAGAGCATCAATGTTTAATCATTAGGAAGCACCATTAAAAAAGCAATATTGTTCCTCCGTTGCCAGGAAGTCTCATTCCTGGAATGTCATATCCCATGTAGGAGAGGCAGAAGTTTCCTGAGCATCAAAAGCAGAGCTAAATCATATAATTCTCAGATCAAATTTTTTTTTGTACAGAACATCTCAGTGGTCTAGCATTATTTGTATTGTGGCTGGTAGTCATTTGATCCACCTGGTAAGACACATAATTATGTATAATCACAAAAACCAATATGATTAAAGCCTGTAATATAGAATAAAGCTAGGTGTTTATTTCTGTAGCCAGTCAGCTAAATAATTCTGCCCAATCCCAATTTATAGGATAGTGTATTGTCAGTTCTAAGATTTTAATGTACTGTTTCAGAACCTCAAGCTGTTTTATCATTTTAACTGATTTGTTGACATAGAAGCAACATCTCTTTCCTAAATACCATCAGGTTGGGTGGCTAACACATCTAGAGCCCTATGGTTTTGTAGTATTACTTCAGCCAGACTACTGTCAATTATTCCTTGTTGTCAAGAGCAGTTGCAGTGGTGTTCCATTATTGTGCTACAAGAATAGATTTTTGGACTTCTGGAAAAGATGGAGGCATAGGTGGACACACTGTGCCTCCTCTCACAACCAAAATTAAGGACAACAAATATTTAGAAACAAGAAAACAATCAGAACTCATAGAAAATTGAACTGTATGGAAGTCCAACAACCATTCATCTAGACCAGTAAGGGGAGTGGAGTCGCGGCAGGAAAAAGTGGAGGTGCAGATCTGTGCATGCAGGCAGCAGCAGCTGGCAGATCCCAGGTGCACAGGCAGCAGCTAGTAGACCCCAGGTGCACAGGTGGAGGGCAGCAGCCCCCAGGCACAGGGTGGCAACTGTGCAGACCCAGTGAGGCCACCCAAGGTGGCTGGCTGACCAGGTGGTCCCACATTTGCACGCAGATAATCCAGGTGAAGGGGAAGCAGTGGAAGGGACTGGAATCCAAGAGAGAGCAGAGCAAGTGCCATGGTTCCCTCTTGGACCCCGCCCCCACATACAGCATCACTACCCAGCGACGGGGCTGCCCCGCCCTGGGGAACACCTAAGGCTCCACCCCTCACTACATAACAGCCATGACTAGACCAAAAACAAACAAACAAACAAGCAAAAAAAAAAACAGAAATAAAAATGGCTCAAACCAGAGAACAAATCAAAGCCCCAGAGCCAATTTACCTAAGCAACAAAGAGATAGCCAACCTATCAGATGCACAATTCAAAGCCCTGGTGATCAGGATGCTCACAGAATTGGTTGATTTTGCTCACAAATTAGATGAAAAAATGAAGGCTACAATAAGTGAAATGAAAAACACACAGGGAACCAATAGAGATGGGAGGAAAACTAGGGCTCAAATCAATGGAGTGGACCAGAAGGAAGAAAGAAACAACCAAACAGAAAAGAATTCAAAAAAATGAGGAGAGGCTTAGGAACCTCCAGGACATCTTTAAACGTCCCAACATCCGCATTATAGGGTTACTGGAAGGGGGAGAGGAAGAGCAACAAGTGGAAAACTTATTTGAACAGATAATAAAGGAGAACGTTCCCAATCTGGCAAAGGAAATAGACTTCCAAAAAGTCCAGGAAGCTCAGAGAGTCCCAAAGAAGTTGGACCCAAGGAGGAACACACCAAGGCACATCATAATTACATTAGCCAAGATTAAAATGAGGGAGAGAATTCTAGAAGCAGCAAGGGATAAAGGCAGGGTCACCTACAAAGGAGTTCCCATCAGACTGTCAGGGGATTTCTCAAAAGAGACCTTACAGGCAAGAAGGGGCTAGAAAGAAGTATTCCAAGTCATGAAAGTCAAGGACCTACATCCAAGATTGCTCTATCCAGCAAAGCTGTCATTTAGAATGCAAGGGAAGATAAAGTGCTTGTCAGATAAGGTCAAGTTCAAGGAGTCATCATCACCAAGCCCTTATTATATGAAATGTTAAAGGGACTTACCTAAGAAAAAGAAGGTAAAAAATATGAACAGTAAAAAGACAGAAAACTCACAGGTATTAACAACCACACCTAAAACAAAAGCCAACTAAGCAAACCACTACAACAGGAGCAGAAACACAGAAATGGAGATCACATGGAGGGTTAGCAACAGGGGAATGGGAGGAAGAGAGAGGAGGACAAGGTACAGAGAACAAGTAGCATAGATGGTGGGTAGAGGATAGACAGGGAGAGGGCAAGAATAGTGTGGGAAATGTAGAAGCTAAAGAACTTATGACACATGAACATGAACTAAAGGGGGGAATGTGGGTGGGAGGGTGTGTGCAGGGTGGAGGGGAATGAAGGGGGGAAATTGGACAACTGTAATAGCATAATCAATAAAATATATTTTAAAAAAGAATAGATTTTTTTATAGACTTTTTAAATTCAGCTATTCCATATCAAGGAAGGAATGCTCTAGCAAAGATATGCTCAAAGCCTTGCTTATCAATTAGGGAGCTTCATTTAGAGGACTGAAAACACATACCTGAAATCTCAGTTGTATTTGCTTAGTTTGGTTGAACTTTATAGATAAAGGAGTTTAGTTTAAGGATAATAGTAGAAGAAGAGGGAATCTTTCTGGTGGCAGTATCAATACTAACAAAATACCACATCTGCCTCACTATTGGGTTGGCAAGGTGACATATTTGGATCCCACACAAGAAGAAACATCCAGCACCCCGAAGTGAGAACAAGTAATTAAGTCCTTCAACTCGAGACTTTGAGGCAAGTATTAAGTCCTATTTCTGTGGCAGGGACTTCATGGTCTCCATATGTTAGACATAAGCACAGTGGACATACTGCAACATCAGCCAGACTTTACAAACAGATTGTGTAATTTGTCCTGTGAAGAGATTTCCCAATTACTATGCAGATCTGAGGGGATTCCTCAAAAGGGAGCAAACTTCTCCAGGAGTACTTTACTTGTTGCTGAGGCTGCGGCTCTGAGACATGGGAGAAAATATACAAAGCATCACTAACACATATTTGTATCTTTGACTAGGGGGGAACTGAATAAAGTCCATTTGCCAGACTGTAGAGAGAACTGAAAGCAGGGGAAACACCCTACAGAGGTATGAATAAGTTTCTCACGGTTGCCAAAGTGAAAAAGGATACTCCTTTTTTTTGATTTTACATATAAGATCTCAGAAAGTAGATAGCTCAAGGGAGGTCACAGAAGAGCTTTAACAAACTAGAAGCTGTAAGGTTTGTTGTGTCCCTGAACATTACCTGAAGTACAATTTTTCCAGTCCCCTTACATAAAAGGACAACTTCCCAGCAGACATACGCATACCTTTGTTTAACAAGGTGCTAAAAATCTGCTTTTTCAGGAGAGGGTACCACTATCATTAGTTCACAGCCCATACAGCAGACCCTTTTCACATCTTAAGGTTCTGGCACCCGGTGAATACTATGTGGTGGAAAGGAGGGAGAGGTCATACATCATCATATACTATGATTGGTAAACTATCTGTGCCCACGCAGTCCATTCCCTGAATGTCCAGCCAGTTTAGATTAGCAAATATGCCATCTATGCAAAGGTAAGCACATTCAGAGGGAAAAAATAATCCTTAATCAGACTCATTCAACAAATAATACACAAATAATTTTCTTGAATATAAAATCAGAATTTAGTACTAAGACTAAATTCCTTGTATCTCGCTCACCTAAATTCTTCCCCTAAGCCAATAAACACCACTTACTTTACAATTCATCTCATCTCATCTTCTCAAAGGCAATCTTAACCATTAATTTGGTGTTTAACATTTCAGAGATTTTTTAGGTGTTTACATACATAAATCTATCTATAAATATATATGTATACATATATATGGTATTGATTTATATAGTTTAAACATAAAAACTAATTCTCTACCTTTTATTTTGTAAATTTTTAAATACTCACTGTATATCTATCCATATTATCATAAATGAAACTAAATTACTTTTTCAAATTATTCTTTTTAACTGTAAAGTATTCCATGCTATGAACATGCTATAATTTTTCTAGTCATTCTCCCATTGGTGGACATTTAGATTATTTCTAATACCTCACTATCACAAGCAGTGTTGCTAGGATATGTTTGATTGTACTTCCTTGTACACATATCCAAATTTTGGTTCTAATAGATATGTTAAATTGCTCTCTAGCTCCCAGTAGTAGACCATGAGGGTAACTGTTTGCCCAACTTCCATACTAACACGTGCTATTATCAAAATTAAAAATACCTGCCAATCAGATTATTAAAAATTGCATCTTCTTGCCATATTATTAGTATTTCCTTGATAACTAGTGAGATTCAGCATGCTTTCTTATGTTTATCAGCAATTTTAATTTTCCTTGGATGGCATTTTCATATGGGTCTCATTTTATATTCATTTAAATTTTTCCCTAATGTACATTTATTATGAACACTCATTTGTTTGAGCTTAACCTTATTACCTTACTTTGTGTTTTCCATTTATTATGGAGTTTTTTTGTTTATTTTTCCCCTCCATTCTTGATTTCATTTAGGTTGGTTGAATTTTCTTTTTCCATTTTTTCCTCTATTAGTTTGAAATTTATACATTCCATTGTTATTTTTCTAAGGGTTACTCTTAATTTTTATATCCATGCATAAAATAACAAAATCTAAAAATAATCAGTATGTGTAAACTCTTCCCAAACAGGATAAGAAATTTTCATTTACCTCTGCTGTCTCTCTCTTGCCCAACTCCTCTGCTGATATCCTCTAGAATTCTAGTTCTAAGTTGTTATTTTAGACATTTTGGGGCTATTAATACTAATTTGATCTTAAACAAAAAGATTGGCTGATGACTTAGATAAGTATTTTTTTATTTCATACTGCTGCTTCCTGTGGATTTCTTAATTTTTTTTCCTTGTAGGAGTACATCTTAAGTAGTTCTTTCAGAGAGAAATGTTGGTGGTAAATTTATACTCTGAATGCTCAAAATATGGCCTTGTTTCACCCATGCATTTAAATTATATTGTAGCCGGGTTTAAAATTCTAAAATGACAATTATTTTTCAACACTTAATTGAAGATATTGCCTCATTGTCTTCTTGTATATAGTGTTGCTGATGAAATTTAAAACAAAAATCTGATACTTAGTTCTTTGAAGTTAATATCTTTATGTCTCTCTCTTCCTCTCTTTCTGTCTAATTCTGAAATTTAATAGCTTTCTTCACTTCTAGGAATTTTTTTTAGCTATTGATTAAATATTACCTTCACCACTCTCTCTATTCTCTTCCTTTGTAATTCTTACAGATAAAAATAAGAATGTCTTTATTCAAACTTTATGCATCTTAACCTTTTCATCTTTTTTCCTTTGTGTGCATTCTGTAAGGATCCCTCAGCTTAATCCCCAAGTTGTTAATTCATGCTTCAGTGCATGTGTCCAATCAGTTATTCAGCGTATCTTTTGAGTGTTGTTTTGCTTTGTGTTGCTAAAGCAAACACAAAGAGATACTGGTAAATAAAGATACTAAATTTACCTATTTTAATTGACCTATTGATCATAAATAAAACCTTCTGCCCTGGCTGGTGTAGCTCAGTGGATTGAGCTCCAGTTTCAATGGGAACCAAAGGATCACCCATTTGATTTCCAGTCAGGGCATGCCTGGGTTGTGAGACCGGTCGCCAGTAGGGGGTGCATGAAAAGCAACCACACATTGATACTTCTCTCCCTCTCTTTCTCCTTCCCTTCCCCTCTCTCTAAAAATAAGTAAATAAAATCTTTTTAAAAAACCTTCCGTTTGCTCAGGTTGTTACTTCTCTTTTATGATAGTGACCTTCCTCGGACATCTGGCACTCCTTGACTATACACTAATTTTCTGGTTTAGAATTCTTACACCTGACTCAGGATTAGTAGCATCCCGTACATTGTACACTTAGATCATCTGTCACCTTGGCTTCTGCCATGACTTTTTATCAGTTTTTTTTTTTTCTATTGGAGTACCTCTATGTTTGTTTCTGTACTTTTAAGCACTTTCCCTTGATGACTTCAAGCACAGACATGTAGTCAGTAATTTATTTTCTATATCTATTCTGTCATTTATAAGGATATGACATGGAGGAGAGTAAATTTCAGACTATTCTTACCGCATTATCTTAAATCTCTAAATTAAATTTTACAAAATCTCAGAAAAGCTTTTGTTCTTTACTTAGAAAAGTAGAGAATATCAGTCAAAACTCAGAATGGAAGTGTGTGTATGCGCGCGTGTATAACATCTGACCTTGTTTTATAATGTAATATTTTGTGTCAATGCAGTAAATTATTCAATTTATAATAGGTCAATGGGTAGTCTTCCTGTTTAATCTACTTTAAATGTTAGTTGTTTTTGTTTTAAAGAGCTTTAAAAAGTATAGGGAAGGGGCCGGCTCCCGGCGTGAGGGATGGAGCTGCAGGCTGTGTAGGGTCCATGCTACCCGGGCCTACCGCGTTCCGCGCCAGCCGCCGTGCTCCGAGTCCGTGCAGGTATGGTGAACCTTGCGGCCAGGTGTGGCGCCGGCTCCTGAGGAAGAGGTAGTTCTGCCCTAGTCTTCGGGCTCTCACTCCTCTACTTCCTCACCAGCACGTTCAAGCAGGAGGAGATGGCAGTGAGAGACGGGAAACTCCTCTGAGTGCAATACCACGATCGGCCCATTCTGTGGAAAGTAAAGTTTAACTTGGGCAATAGCAGTCGGCCCAGCAACCAGTACCGGAAATTCATTCAAGGGAAGCACCGCATCAAGGACAAACTAGGACACGTTATGAAAGGAAAGATTTGTTGGTGAATGGCTGATGTAACGTCAAAGTTACCAGCACCAAGCAGTTGATGGCTGCTTGTACAATGGCCGCTGCAGCACTTGCGAGCCCTGCGTTTCCTGCTGCCTGCAGCCCAACAAGCAAATTTTCCGGGAGCGATTCCTCAATCCGCAGCTGCGGCATTCCAGAACCTCTTCATAGCAGTTGAAGATCACTTTGAATTATGTATGGCTAAATGCAGGAACTCATCCCAGAGCGTGCAGCATGAGAACACCCATAGGGATCCCATAGCAAAGTATTGCTACAGAGCGAGCCCTCCAGAGCTCTTCCCTGCATGACAGGCGCGGAAGATTTGCAGAGCACACTTAACTGAAGCATTTGCAGCCTACAGCCAGGCCTCAGCGGCGCTAGTCCCTTGAAAGAAGTGGGGAGTTGTCATGTGGAAACCTTGGCTTTGACCACTTCTTGGGTTGTACACTTTGGCACCAGGCTTTAGCAGATAGGACTGACCTGTAAAGCAGCTTGGAAACACCAGCGGGTCACCTTTGAAAAAGACAGAACTGCAGGCGACCTTGCGGAGGGGTTGGCACTTTGGGTGCTTCCACCATTGCAGCTGCTCCAGGGCCTGTGGTCACTCACAGTGCCCATTGGGGCCCTTCACTGTAAAGTTATTTATTCTTTGGATTAGTGGGAAAATTGCAATGTTTTATATAGGAAAATGCCTTGCCTTGATTGTTGAATATATTCAAGGGTATTTTTGCTGTTGTTGTTTTCTTGTGTTCTTGAGTTTCACCAGTTTTAAATCATCCCCTCACCCAGAAGAAATGTTTGGTCTTTTAGAACATGCATGTTCTCAAGGTAGTTGTTTTGGTTTTGTTTTAACAGCATCCTCAAGAGTGGGCCTTGAACACCTTATGCTGACCTCTAAAATTGTCTAAAATCTCAAAGGTACTGTTTCATTCCAATCTGGCACCAAGTTCTCTCAGATTTTTTTCCTAGGGGTGCTTGTAATACTTACATACCTATGTGTGAATATCATTTTAACCAGAGATTCTGACTTATTGTTCTGGAGGATTTTGTTCTAATTTCCTATGAAGTGACTGGATAACTCAGCTGTGGTCCAGTAGCAGCCTCAGGAAAATCACCGGCAGCCTCTCTCCACACCTGTCATGGAAACCCTGTGTGAAGGAGATACATATAGCAACTGCAGTATGCAGTGGTCATTTCCCTTAACTTATTCCTATTACTTCTTACAGTTACCTTCCCAAAGTAGTTTGTCTCCATAAGTAAGTTTTCTTAGAGAGTAAACTGTCTATGACAATTGTTTTTAAATGTTAGATTCCAAGAAATATATTCATTCAGTTTGCAATGGACTTTTCAGGTTCTCTGTAGTCATTGGTGCTAAATCAGATTTTGTAATGTGAAAGAAATGTGCATGTTGGTATGAGACTTAAAAAAATAATAAAAATAAAAATAAAAAGTATAGGGAAGCTCTGGCTGGTGTGGCTCAGTGGATGGGGTGCCGGCCTGTGACCCAAAGGGTCACATGTTTGGTTCCCAGTCGGGACACATACCTGGGTTTTGGGCCAGGTCCCCAGTGCAGGGTGCATGAATGGCAACTACACATTGATGGTTCTCTTCCTCTCTTTCTCCCTCCCTTCCCCTCTCTAAAAATAAATAAATAAAATCTTTTTTTTAAAGTATAGAGAAGAATGAAGAGGAGTAGCTGACAGAGTATTCTAAACCTTGAGGTAATATGCTTGTTTTTTATGTGAATATTATTGTGCACTCTAACCTAAAATAAAATACACAGTTGTTTCAGATGTCTCACTCCATGTGTCTCATTACAACCTTCACAACAGGAATGGGAACTATCTCCCCTAAGGCCTAGGTTTAACCCTCAAACTATGGGTAGAAAACATGCATTCTACCTTGGCTATAAATCTCGAGAACTTAGGTAAAAGGCCACAGATAAAAACATTATGTTTTAAGACATGCACTTTCTTTCCTCTGTAAACTGGGACTGATTGTGCAGTTTTATTCAGTGAAAGTTTTCTTTATTGGCTACAAAAAAGATTTTAGGAATTTTTCTTTGTTGAATGCAGGAATTATATGTCATTTTATAAGTACCTTGCTTCCCAAGTTTGAAAAGGAGTCTTTAAAAATATTTACTAAGGAGTGCATTGGCAAGATAGTGGAGTAGGTGGACACTGAGCTCACATTGAATACATTGAATGCTCACCAATATTTAGAGCAAATCCTCCTGAAAAACAAATGTAAGCCAATTAAACTACCACTGCTCAACAAGCAAGGGAGAGTAACTACATAGAGAAGGTTGAGGAACTGTGAGAGCTTTCCGAGAGCTGAGGCAACAACTAGGACCAGACAGGTAAGTGTCATAGTTTATGTTTCTCTGAACCTGGAGAGCAAGTAGAAGCTCCATCAAAGCTCTCTGTCCAATATGCAGAGCATGTAGCAGATTCACAGGCACCCCTACTAGAGGTAGACCCAGCAGAAACAGGAGATGCCATAGTATGCCCACAAAGGGCCCCTTCACCTGGAGATTGATCCAGCAGGTGCCCCAGGATGCTGTTTCACACAGCCACTAGTCTGTTCCCTGACCTGAAGAGAGTGCGGTACCAATATAATTCTGCCTGTAGAAGTACCTGTCTGCAGGACTACTTTGTCCAGAGAAGGTGTGAAGATAGTGGGTGCTACTGTGTGTTCATGTGGGGCTCTCCCTCTGGGAAAGAGTGGGAAGCTGACAAAACTCTGAGGTTCCTTCACTTAGGACTGCCTGGTACAGAGAAAGTGCAGAGATAATGAGGCACTGGTGTATACCCAGGGGCTTCCCTGCCAGGGGAAAGTGCAGAGTTGTAGGGACTTTGTAGTGCCCATGTGCTTGGCTGCTCCTAGAGGAGGGAGTAGAGTGCTGCTGTGGACACACCAGTGCCCAGAGAGAATTCAGAACTACCAAAGTAAGCTTTGCGGTACATACAGTGCTTCCTCACCTGCACAGAGGATTGAGCTCAGCAGGCACAAGAGCAGCTGCACCCAGACCCTGTTCTTACTAGGGATAATTTAAGCAGCAGTGCATATACACAGGGCTGCCTGTAGAGCAAGAGTGGTGTGGCTGAGCATGTAAGGAGTTGTATTTCCCTGAAAGAGATTGGGACTAGCAAAGCCCGAAGTGTGTGCAAGCAGGGATACACCAGTGGGAGAGGGGACAGAGCTGGTGGGGCCCTGAGAGGAAAGCTCGAAAAGTAACCCCATCCAGACTCACCTCTGTTCTCATACAGTTAAAGCAACAGGACATGCCAAGAGTGCATGGAGCAGCAGGCAACCCCACCCAGATTAGGAAGACAAGGAAGTAATCACACAGGAGGCTACTTCCCCTGGAACCCACTGCTTCAGGCCAGGCATCTGCCCCCACTACAACCAGCCTACCAAAATTATTCAATACATGCTCTACTCAGATATCACTCTTTCAAGACGGGGAGAGAAGGCTATTCTATCCAATTCATAGAAACAAGACAGAAAGTCAAACAAAATGGGAATAAGGAAGAATATGCCCCAAATGAAGTAATAAAGAAAAACTCTAGAGAAAAACCTTAGTGAAATGGAGCTAAATAATTTGCTTCATAAAGAATTCAAGGAAATGATAATAAGGCTGGTCAAAAAACTTGAAGATACTATATTGGAACTCAGAGAGCACTTCAAAAGAGATAGAAAATGTAAAAAAGAACTAATCATAGATTAAGAATGCAATGGCTGACATGAAAAATACATTAGAAGGAATCAAAGGTAGATTAGCTAATATGGAAGAACAATTAGCTAATATGGAAGAACCTCTAGGTGGTTACCTAGAGGGCAGAATAGTGGAAATCACCCAATCAAAACATCAACTCTCCCCACCTCAGTGAAGATAGTATAAGACACCTCTGTGATAACATCAGTGCTGTAACGTTCCCATTATAAGGGATTCCAGAAGGAAGAGAGAGAAAGAGGAGGGAGGGTAAAGTATTGAAGAAATAATATCTCAAAAATTTTCTAATCTAGGGAAGGAAACAGACACACAGATTGAAGAAGCACAGAATTCCAAACAAGAGAAACTCAAAGAAACCCATGCCAAGATGTACTGTAATTAAAAAGGCAAAAATTAAGGATAAAAATTCAACCTTAAAGGTAGCAAAAATGAAAAAACAAGTCACATAGAAGAGAATCCTCATAAAGCTCTAAGGTGATTTCTCAGAGGCACATTTACAGGTCAGAAGCAAGTAGTCAGGAGATATTTAAGGTACTCAAAGAGCAGAATCTACAATCGAGAATACTATACTCAGCAAGGTTATCATTTAGAATCAAAGGGGACATAAAGAGCTTCCCAAACAAGCAAAAACTAAAGGAGTTCACAGCCACTAAACTGGCCTCACAGGAAAGATTAACAAGTACTCTTTATTTAAAGATTCTATTTAGTTATTTTTGGTGAGAGAGGAAGGGAGGGAGAAAGAGAAAGAAGAGAAACATCAATGTGAGGGAGAAACACTGGTTATTTGCCTCTTGTATGCACCTTGAGCAGGGACTGATCCCACAAGCCAGCTATGTTCTCTGACTGGGAATGGATGGGTAACCTTTTGATTTGCAGGAAGACGTCCAATCAACTGAGCCATACTGGTCAGGGCTTTAACAAGTATTAGTTATGCAGAAAAAAAAATAACCAAAAATAAGAAAAATACAGGAAATTGATTTGCAGATATTATACCAACTTTGCACCCCAGAAATAAATCTCACTTGACCATGGTGTATGATCTTTTTTAATGAGCTGAATATGGTTTGTAAATATTTTCTTGAAGATTTTTGCATTTATGTTCATCAGAGATATTGGTCTATAATTTTCTTTCTTTGCAGTGTCTTTATCTGGTTTTGGGATCAGGATAGTGCTGGCCTTGTAAAATGAACTTGAGAGTCCACCCTCCTCTTGTACTGTTGGAATAGTTTGAAGAGAATAGGTATTACTTCTTTGAATGGGACAATTGTAATAGCATAACCAATAAAATATAATTTAAAAAATTCACCTGTGAAGCTATCCAGTCCTGGACTTTGGTTTCTGGGGAGGTTTGGTTTTTTTTTTGTTTGTTTGTTTGTTTGTTTGTTTTCTGCTTCAAATTTGTTGGATGGACTGGGTCTGTTCAAACATTCTTATTTCTTTTGATTTAATCTTGGAAGCTTCTATGTTCCTAGGAATTTATCCATTTCTTCCAGTTTGTCCAATTTGTTGGTATATAATTGCTCATAGTATTTTCTTATAATCCTTTGTATTTCTGTGGTGTCAGTTGTTACTTTCATTTCTGATTTTATTTATTTGGGACCCCTCTTTATTTTTCTCTACAAGTCTTATTAAAGGTCTATCAATCTTATTTATCTTTTTTCTTTTAAAATATTTTATTAATCATGCTATTATACTTGTCCCATTTTTTCTTCCCTTACCATTCACCCTGTACCTGCTTCTCCCACCAACCTTCCCTCAACTTAGTTCATGTTCATAGGTCATATATACAAGTGATTTGTTTTCTCCATTCTCATACTATTCTTAACCTCTCCCTCTCTATTTTGTACCTACCATTTATGCTTCTTATACCCTGTACATTGTCCCCCATTCTCCACTCACCTCATCCCTGCTAATAACGCTCCATGTGATCCCTATTTCTGTGAATTTATTCCTGTTATAGTTGTTCGCTTAGTTCATTATTTTTTTAGGTTTGATTGTTTTAGTTGCAAGTTTATTGTCATTTTACTGTTTATATTTTTTATCTTCTTCTTTTCTTAGATAAGTCCCTTTAACATTTCCTATAATAAGGGCTTCATGATGATGCACTCCTTTAACTTGGCCTTATCTGAGAAGCACTTTATCTGCCCTTCCATTCTAAATGACAGCTTTGCTGGATAGAGCAATCTTGGATGTAGGTCTTTTGCCTTTTCTGCTTGGAATACTTCTTTCCAGCACCTTCTTGCCTGTAAGGTTTCTTTTGGGAAATCAGTGAATAGTCTTATGGGAACTCCTTTGTGTGTTATTATCTCCTTTTCTCTTGCTGCTTTTAAGATCCTCTCCTTATCTTTAATTTTGAGTAATGTAATTATGAAGTACCTTGGTGCATACTTCCATGGGTCCAACTTCCTTGGGACTCTCTGAGCTTCCTGGATTTCCTGAAAGTCTATTTCCTTTGCCAGATTAGGTAAATTCTCCTTCATTATGTTTTCCATAAGTTTCAACTTTTAGTCTTCCTTTTCTCCTTCTACTACCCCTATGATTTGGATGTTGGAATGTTTAAAGTTGTCCCTGGGTTGCTAAGCCTTTACTCATTTTTTAGAATTTTTATTTCTTTATTCTGTTCTGATTGAATATTTATTTCTTCCTTCTGCTTCAAACCGTTGATTTGAGTCTTGGTTTCCTTCCCTTCACTGTTGGTTCCCTGTACATTTTCTTTTATTTCAGTTTGCATAGCCTTCACTTTTTCCTCTATTTTGCAACCACACTCAACCATTTCTGTGGGCATTCTAATTAACAGAGTTTTGAACTCTGCATCTGACAGGTAGGCTTTCTCTTCATTGCTTAGTTATATTTTTTCTGGAGCTTTGAACTGTTTTTTTTTTTTTTCTTTTCTTTCTGTTTCTTATTCAAGTATAGTTGTCTGCATTTTCCCTCCACCATTCTCCCCTGCCCCAGAATTCCCCACCTCCCTCCCCTGAACCAACCCCCTCTTGGTTTTGTCCATGCATCTTTTACAGTTGTTCCTAAAAACTCTTCCTCTTTATTCCCCTTATTATCCCCTGACACTGCCCCTCTGGTTACTGTCATTTTGTTCTTAATTTCATTGTCTCTGGTTATATTTTGCTTCCTTGTTTGTGTTGTTGATTAGGTTCCACTTAAAGGTGAGATCCTATGGTATTTGTCTTTCACTGCCTGGCTTATTTCACTTAGTATATGCTCTCCAGTTACATCCATGCTCTCACAAAGGGTAGGAACTCCTTCATTCTTTCTGCTGCATAGTATTCCACCTTGTATATGTACCATGTTTTTTTTTATCCATTCATTTACTGATGGCCACTTATGTTGCTTTCAGCATTTAGATATTATAAATTGAGCTGCTATGAATATTGGGGTGCATAGGTTTTTTTTATTGGTATTTCAGAGCTCTTAGGATATAATCCCATCAGTTGAATTGCTGGGTCAAAAGGCAGTTCCATTTTTAGTTTTCTGAGGAAATTCCATACTGTTTTCCACAATGGCTGTACCAGTCTGCAATTCCATGAACAGTGCACTAGGGTTCCCTTTTCTCCACATCCTCTCCAACATTTGTGTGTTGATTTGTTTATGATGGCCATTCTGACCTGTGCAAAGTGGTATCTCATTGTGGTTTTAATTCGCATCCTATGATGGCTAGTGATGCTGAGCATCTTTTCATATGTCTCTGGGTGCTCTGTATGTCCTCCATGGAGAAGTGTCTCTTCAAGTCTTTGGCCCACTTTTTAATTGGGTTTTTTGTCTTCCTGGAGTGGAGTTGTGTGAGTACTTTATATATTTTGGAGATCAAACCCTTGTCTCAGGTATCATTGGCAAATATGTTTTCCCATTTACTTGGTTCTCTTTTCATTTTATTGCTATTTTCTTTAGCCATGCTGAAACTTTTCATTTTGATGAAGTCCCATTTGTTTATTCTTTCCTTTATGTCCCTTGTTCCAAGGGATATTTTGGTGAAATATTGCTGATTGGAATATCTGAGATTTTCCTGCCTATGCCCTCCTCTGGTACTTTGATGCTCTCAGGACTTATATTTAAGTCCTTTACCCACCTTGAATTTATTTTTGTGTATGGTGTAAACTGGTGGTTGAGTTTCATCTTTTTGCATGTAGCTGTCCAGCTTTCCCAACACCATTTCTTGAAGAAGCTATTTTTACTCCATTTTATGCTTCTGCACACTTTATCAAATATTAATTGACCACAGAGATTTAGGTTTATTTGTGGGCTCTCTATATTGTTCCATTGGTCTCTATGTGTCTGTTCTTACGCCAGTACCAAACTGCTTTGATTACAGCAGCCTTGTAATACAGTTCGATATCAGGTATGGTGATCCCTCCTACTTTGTTGCTCTTTCTCAAAATTGTTGCAGCTATTTAGAATCATTTATGGTTCCATATAAATTTTTGAAATATTTCCCAGTCTAATTCTGGGAAATATGTCATTGATATTTCAATATGGATTTTGATGAATCTGTAGATTGCTCTGGGAAGTATGGACATTTTAGTGATGTTAATTCTTCCAATCCATGAACATGGTGCATGCTTCCATTTATTGCTGCCTTCTTAATTTCTTTCTTCAGTGTTGTGTAGTTTTCTGAGTAGAGCTTTTTACTTTCTTCGATATATTTATTCTTAGGTACTTTATTTTTCTTGTTGCTGTATCAAATGACATGTTTTTCCAGATTTCTGTTTCTGATATTTCATTGTTGATGTACAAAAATGGTTTTGATTTTTGAATATTGACTTTGTATCCCACTGTTTTGCCAAATTCACTTATTAGGTTGAGTAGTTTTGGTTGAGTCTATAGCATTATAGACTATTAACACTATCACATCACTTTCAAATAAGGACAGTTTTACTTCCTCCTTTCCAATTTGGATACCCTTTATTTCTTTTTTCTTGTCTGATTGTTGTGGCTAGGACTTCTAATACTATGTTGAATGGGAGTGGTGAAAGTAGACATCCTTGTCTTGTTCCTAATCTTGGTTGGAAAGCTTTTTCCCAATCGAGTATAATGTTGCTTGTGTGTTTCTTGTATAAGGCCTTTATTATGTTGAGGAATGCTCCCTCTATTACCACTTTGCTGATTGTTTTTATCATAAATGGGTGCTGCACCTTATCTATATGTTTTCTACATCTATTGATATGATCATGTGATTTTTGCTTTTGTTTATGTGATGTATTACATTTATTGATTTGAAAATATTATACCATCCTTGCATACCTGGGATGAATCCCATGTGATTATGTTGCATGATTTTTTTAATGTATTGCTGGATGCAGTTTGCCAATATTTTCTTGAGCATTTTAGCATCTATGTTCATTAGCAAAATTGGCCTGAAGTTTTCTTTCTTTGTTGTGTCTTTATCTGGTTTTGGGATTAGGATGATGCTGGCTTCATAAAAAGAAATTAGGAGACTTCCATGTTCTTGGATTTTCTGGAATAATCTGTGAATAATGTTGTTTAGCTCCTCCTTAAATACATTGTAGAATTCTCCTGTGAAGCCATATGATCCAGGGCTTTTATGTTTTGGGAGTTTTTTTATTACTGCTTCAATTTTGTCAGCTGTTAATGGTCTGTTCAGGCTTTCCAGTTTCTTCATTCAGTTTTGGAACATTATATTATTCTAGAAATTTGTCCCTTTCACCTAGGTTTTCAAATTTCTTGGCATATAGTTCTCTGTAGTAGTTTCTTACAACCTTTTGCATTTCTGTGGTATCAGTTGTAATCTCTCCTCTTTCATTTCTGATTGTGTTTATTTGGGTCCTCTCTCTTTTTTTCTTGATGAGTCTGCTTAAAGGCTTGTTGATTTTGTTTATCTCTTCAAACAACCAGCTCCTGGATTCATTGATAATTAGAATTGTAATTTTAATCTCTGTGCCATTTAATTCTGCTCTGATCTTGGTTATTTCCTTCCTTCTACTTCCTCTGGGCTGTCCTTGTTTTTGTTCCTCCAGTTCTTACAGATGTAGGGTTAGGATTTTTATTTGAAATGTTTGTATCTTATTTAGGTAGGCTTGTGCTGCTATGAACTTCCCTCTCAGGACTGCCTATGTTGTGTCCCATAAGATTTGAATGGTTGTGAGTTCATTTTCCTTTGTCTCCTAAAACTTTTCCATTTCTCCCTTGATATCATTCTTGACCCATTCATTGTTTAATAGCATGCTATTCAATCTCCATAAGTTTGAGTGTTTGGGTTTTTTTTTCCTTGAAGTTGGTTTCCAGTTTCAGTCCCTGTAGTCACAGAGAATGCTTGATATGATGCCAATTTTCTTCAATATGATAAGGCTTGTCTTCTGTCTCAAAATAATTCCAGTAGCTCTTGTACTATCAAATATTCCACAGAAGTGATCTTTCTGTAATATACTTCATCAGACTCTTGAAAACTTTACTTCTCTTCTGAAACACCTCTCATTTCATCTTCTACTGAAATGAGTACAGTAATAAAGCATTCAACAGAGTAGATGGCTGGTATGTAAATGCACTTCCTAGGATACATTTTCATTCCCAAGTGACATAGAGGAGTGCAAACTCTTCTCTACTGTATTATCAGAGTGCAAGGCAGTTGCAGCTACAAAAGTGAACTTTCATATTCATATTTACTTGGATATTTACATGCCTGTAGGGTCCAAGTCTTGTATACCTGCATTTCTTACTGTGGTTATGCTTTTCTCCTAGGAAGAACATGTTGGACAAAACCGTGGTATGGAATCTTACTCTACTTCATGGATGAGATTGTTCTATACATGTGTTTACTCATTGGCTGACCATAAAGGGATTCAGTAGCTCTTTCACAATCAAACTTACCACAAAAGTCACATTTCAGAAAACAGTTCAACACTACTGCTAGAAATAGTACCTATCAAAATAGAGACCACTCATTTCACCTTCTACCATAATGAGTACCTTGACCTGGTGCTGTAAACACCGCAGATCATGTTTGCTTACAATCAATGTAGTAGAAAAATTTTGTTTTTTTATATGAAAAATTTTCATTCTCAAGTGACTTAGAGGAGTGAAAACACTTCTCTACTGTATTATCAGAGTGCAATGCAGTTGGACCACAAAAGTGAACTTTTATATTAACATTCACATGGACATTCATACACACATAGGGTCCAAGAGACATATTGCACTCTACATACATTTCTTACTCAGGCTATGCTTTTCTCTGAGTTAGAACCTTTTGGACTAAACTGATGTATGGACTTCCAGCCAAGATGGAGGCATAGGTGGATACACTGTGCCTCCTCACACAACCTAAATTAAGGACAACAAAGATTTAGAAATAAGAAAACAACCAGAACTGACAGAAAATTGAACTGTATGGGAGTCTGACAACCATTCATCCAGATCAGTAAGAGGGGCGGAGTTGTGGCAGGAAAAAGTGGAGGTTGGTGGGCCTGGGTATTCAGGCAGTGGCTGGCAGATCTCAGGCACACAGGTGGTGGCTAGCAGACCCTGGGCACGGGGTAGCAATGGGCAGACCTAATGAGGCCGCTCAAGGCAGCTGGCTGACCAGGTGGTCCCACATTCATGCGCAGATAACCCAGGCGAAATGGGGAACAAGACAGACCTCACAACCCAGGGCCCCAGTGCCAGGAAATAAAACCTAAAAACACCTACTGAAAATACTTGTGGGGGTTGAGGTACCAGGAGAGACTCCCAGCTTCACAGGAGAGTTCGTTGGAGAGACCCACAGGGTCCTAGAATGTACACAAGTCCACCCACACAGAAATCACACCAGAACGGCCCAATTTGCTTGGGGGAAGCAGCAGAAGGGACTGAAATATGAGAGGAAGAAGAGCAAGCACCATTGTTCCCTCTCAGACCCTGCCCCCACATACAGCATCACAACCCAGTGACTGGGCTGCCTCACCCTGGGGAACACCTAAGGCTCCTCCCCTCACTATGTAACAGCCACGACCAGACCAAAAAATAAATCTAAAAATGGCTCAAATGGCAGAACAGATCAAAGCCTCAGAGCCAATTCATCTAAGCGACCAAGAGACAGCCAACCTATCAGATGCACAGTTCAAAGCACTGGTGATCAGGATGCTCACAGAATTGGTTGATTTTCATCACAAGTTAGATGAACAAATGAAGGCTACACTAAGTGAAATGAAGGAAAATTCACAGGGAACCAACAGCGGTGGAAGGAAAACTGGGACTCAGATCAGTGGAGTGGACCAGAAGAAAGAAAGAAACAACCAAACAGAAAAGAATGAAGAAACCAGAATTCAAAAAAAAATGAGGAGAGGCTTAGGAACCTCCAGGACATCTTTAAACGTCCCAACATCCGCATTATAGGGGTACCAGAAGAGGAAAAGGAAGAGCAACAAGTGGAAAATTTATTTGAACAAATAATAAAGGAGAACGTTCCCAATCTGGCAAAGGAAATAGACTTCCAGGAAGTCCAGGAAGTCCAGGAAGCTCAGAGTCCCAAAGAAGGTGGACCCAAGGAAGAACACACCAAGGCACATCATAACTACATTAGCCAAGATTAAAGTGAAGGAGAGAATTCTAGAAGCAGCAAGGGATAAGGGCACAGTCACCTACAAAGGAGTTCCCATCAGACTGTCAGGGGATTTCTCAAAAGAGACCTTACAGGCAAGAAGGGACTGGAAAGAAATATTCCAAGTCATGAAAGTCAAGGACCTACATCCAAGATTGCTCTATCCAGCAAAGCTGTCATTTAGAATGGAAGAGAAGATAAAGCGCTTCTCAGATAAGGTCAAGTTAAAGGAGTTCATCATCACCAGGCTCTTATTATATGAAATGTTAAAAGGACTTATGAAAGAAAAAGAAGATAAAAAATAGGACAGTAAAAAGACAGCAAAACTCACAGATATTAACAACCACACCTAAAACAAAAGCAAACAACTAGACCAGGAGCAGAACCACAGAAATGGAGATCACATGCAAGGTTAGCAACAGGGGAGTGGGGGGAGGAGAAAGGGGGAAAAGGTACAGAGAATAAGTAGCATAGACAGTGGGTAGAAAATAGGGGGAGGGCAAGAATAGTGCGGGAAACGTAGAAGCTAAAGAACTTATGACACATGGATATGAACTAAAGGGCGAATATGGGTGGGAGGGGGTGTGCAGGGTGGAGGGGAATGAAAGGGGAGAAATGGGACAACTGTAATAGCACAATCAATAAATTATAATTAAAAAATTAAATAAATAAATAAAAGTGAATCTGAATATAAAACAACACTTTGCCATCCAACTGCATTGCACTCTGATACTAAGGTAGAGAAGAATAGCGTTCAACAGAGTAGATGGCTTCGTTTAAAAGTTTTTCATATGAAACATTTCATTCCCAAGTGATCTAGATTAGTCCAAAATCTCTACCATAGTATCAGAGGGCAATGCAGTTTGAACTGCAAAAGTGTTGTTTAATATTCATATTCACTTGGACATTCACACACCCGTAGGGTCCAAGTCTCCTGTTACACTGTGCATGCATTTCTTACTCAGTATGCTTTTCTCCTAGGAAGAACACAGTGGGAAAAATGCTATATGCATTCTTATACTATTTCATAGATGAGATTGTCCCATGCATGTGTTCACTCATTGGCTGAATAAAAAGGGATTCTTTAGCTCTTTAGTGATCAAACATACTGCAAAATCACGTTTCTGAAAAACTTCAACATAAGTGCTAGAAACAGTACCTATCACCCTAGATACAACCCATTTCACCTTCTACCATAATGAATACATTGACCTAGTGTAAACACTATGGATCATGTTTGCTTACAAACAGCTTAGTATGTAACGTTCTTATACTGTAGCGTTATGGGATATCTCTACCAATTTATGACTTTTCCAACAGAGAAACGTGTTCAGTGTCAGAATGTGGACTGTCAGAAAGGGAATATACATATTGATTTGGACATTCAGAGAACTGTTTTCTCAAATTCAGGTACTAGGCTGTACAGGCCTGTCTTAGTTAGCCTATACTTTTCTACTGCAAATAATAACACTGGACAATACTACTAGACAAGCTTATTCTCCTTGAAACATCATGTGCTCCTATATATGAGTTCCTTTCTTTTCTGGGTGAACTTATTTCCAGTAGTTCTTTCACTATCAAACATTCCAAGGAAGTGATCTTTCAGGAAGGTACTTCATCAGACTCTTGAAAACTTTACTTCTCTTCTGAAACAGCACTCATTTCATCATCTACTGAAATGAGTACAGTAATAAAGCATTCAACACAATAGATGGCTTTTGTTTAAAAGTGCATCATACAAAACATTTTCATTCCCAGGTGATATAGAGGAGTGTAAATTCTTCTCTACCTTATTATCAGAATGCAATGGAGTTGGGCACAAAAAAGTGTTGTTTTATATTCAGATTCACTTGGACAATCACACAATTGTAGGATGCAAGTCACGTATTACACTATGCATGCATTTCTTACTCATCTATGCTTTTTTCCTAGGAAGAACACAGTGGACAAAACTGGTATAGAATCTTACTCTATTTCATAGATGAGATTGTCCTATGTATGTGTTCATTCATTGGCTGAATGGAACAGGTTTCAGTAGCTCTTTAGTGATCAAACTTACTGCAAAATTACGTATCTCAAAAAAATTCTACGTAAGTGCTAGGAACAGTACCTATTCCCCTTGACACCACTCATTTTACCTTCTACCATAATGAGTACATTCATCTGGTTCTGTAAACACTGTGGACCATGTTTGCTGACAACCAGCTTAGTATGTAATGTTCTTATACAGCAGCTTTTTGGAAGGTATCTACCAATTCATTACTTTTTGAACAGAGAAAAGTGAATATACATATTCATTTGTACATTCCTAGAACTGTTTCATCCAATTCAAGTACAAAGATGTGCAGGCATGTTTTAGTTAGGCTATGCTTTTCTGCTGCAAAGAATACATTGGAGAATGCTACTAGAAAAGCTTATTCTTCTTCAAATACCGTGTGGTCCTACATATGAGTTCCTTCCTTTTCAGACCAAAGTTAATTCCAGTAGAACTTTTACTGTCAAAAATTCCACAGAAAGTGATCTTTCAGGAATATACTTCATCAAATGGTTGAAAACTTTACTTGTATTCCAAAAAACAACTCATTTCCTCTTCTACTGAAGTGAGTACAGTAATAAAGCATTCAACAGAGTAGATGGTTTTTCTTAAAAGCACTTTGTATGAACCATTTTCATTCCCAAGTGATTTAGAGGAGTGGGAACTCTTCTCTACTGTATTATCAGAGTGCAATGCAGTTGGAACTGCAAAAGTGTTCTTTTATATTCTTTTATATTAAGTGTAGATGCATTTCGTACTCAGGCTATTGTTTTCCCCTAGGAAGAACACAGCTGAAAAAATGTGGTATGGAAACATACTCTATTTTATACACAAGAATGTCATATGCATATGTTCACTCACTGACTAAACAGAAAGGGATTCGGTAGCCCTTTCGGGATCATACTTACCACAAAATCACGTTTCACAAATCAGTTCACTATAAGGTATGCAAACAGTACCTATCATACTAGACAGCACTCATTTCACCTTCTACCATAATGAGTGCATTAACCTGGCTTTCAAAACACTGCGGATCATGTTTACTTACAACCACCTTAGTATGTAACATTCTTATACTGCACCAATATGGAAGACCTCTACCAATTCATTACCTCTCTGTTTGAACAGAGAAACAAACACTCAGTGTCAGAATGTGGACTGTCAGAAAGTGAATATGCATATGCATTTGGACATTCACAGAACTGTTTTTTCTAATTCAGGTACTGGGCTGTAGAGGTATGTCTTAGTTAGGCTATGCTTTTCTGCTGGAAAGAATACATTGGAGTATACTACTAAAGAAGCTTATTCTCCTTCAAACATCATGTGGTCCTACATATGAGTTCCTTCCTTTTATCCCCGAACTTAATTTCAGTAGCTCTTTTATAAAACATTCCAAGGTATTGATCTTTTAGGAGTGCACTTCATCAGACTCTTGAAAATTTTATTGCATTCTGAAACACCACTCATTTCATCTTCTACTGAAATGAGTACGGTAATAAAGCATTCAACACTGTAGATGGCTTTGTTTAAAAGCATTGCATATGAAACATTTTATTCTCAAGTGATTTAGATTAGTGCAAAATCTTCTCTACCATAGTATCAGAGAGCAATGCAGTTGGAACCACAAAAGTGTTGTTTCATATTCATATTCACTTGGATATTCACACACCAGTAGGGTCCAAGTCTTGTATTACACTATGCATGAATTTTTAATCAGGCTAGGCTTTTCTCCTAGGAAGAACACAGTGGAAAAACTGCTATATGGATTTGTACACTATTTCATTTATGAGATTGTCCTATGCATGTGTTCAATCATTGAGTGAACTGAAAGGGATTCTTTAGCTCTTTAGTAATCAAACTTACTGCAAAATCACTTTTCTGAAAAACTTCAACATAAGTGCTAGAAACAGTACCTATCATCTTAGACACCACTCCTACCACCTTCTACCATAATGAGTACAGTGACCTGGTTTTGTAAACACTGCGGATCATGTTTCCTTACAACCAGCATAGTATGTAACATTCTTATACTGTAGCTATATGGAGGGTATCTACCACTTTATGACTTTTTCAACAGAGAAACACATGTTCACTGTCAGAATGTGGACTGTCAGAAAGTGAATATACATATGGATTTGGTCATTCACAGAACTGTTTTGTCTAATTCAGGTACTAGGCTGTACAGGCACATCTTTGTTAGCCTATACTTTTCTACTGCAAATAATACACTGGACAATACTATTAGACAAGCTTATTCTCCTTCAAACATCGTGTGGTCCTGCATATGAGTTCCTTCCTTTTCAGCACGAACTTCTTTCCTGTAGTTCTTTTATTATCAACCATTCCAAGGAAGTGATCTTTCAGGAAGGTACTTCATCAAACTCTTGAAAACTTTACTTCTATTCTGAAACACCACTATTTCATCATCTACTGAAATGAGTACAGTAATAAAGTGTTCAACAGAGTACATGGCTTTTATTTAGAGCACTTCATATGAAACATTTTCATTCCCAAGTGATTTTGAGGAGTGCAAGTATTTTCTACCATATTATCAGAGTGCAATGCAGTTCAAACCTAAAAAGTGTTGTTTTATATTCATATTCACTTGGACGTTCACAGAATCATAGGATCCAAATCATGTATTACACTATGCATGCATTTCTTACTCAGTATGCTTTTCTCCTAGGAAGAACACAGTGGAAAAAATGCAGTATGGAATCTTACACTGTTTTACAAATGATATTGTTATACATGTGTTCACTCATTGGCTGAATGGAAAGGGATTCAGTAGCTCTTTAGCGATCAAATTTACTGAAAAATCACGTTTCAGAAAACAGTTCAACAAAAGGGCTAGAAACAGTAACTATTATACTGAAAACCACTCATTTCACCTTCTACTGTAATGAGTACATTCACCAGGTTTTGTAAACACTGCGGATCATGTTTGCTTACAACCAGCTTACTATATAACATCCTTATACTGTAGTCCTATGGGGGATCTCTACCAATTTATGACTTTTTCAACACGGAAACACATGCTCAGTGTCAGAATGTGGACTGACAGAAGGTGAATAAACATATTCATTTGGACATTCACAGAACTGTTTTTTTCCAATTCAGGTGTTAGGCTGTACAGGCATGTCTTAGTTAGGCTATGCTTTTCTGCTGGAAAGAATACATTAGAGTATACTGCTAGAGAAGCTCATTCTCCTTCAGACATCATGTGCTGCTATATATAAGTTCCTCCCTTTTCTGTGTGAACTTAATTCCAGTAGCTCCTTTACTATCAACCATTCCAAGGAAGTGATCTTTCAGGAAGGTACTTCATCATACTCTTGAAAACTTTACTTGTATTCAGAAACACCACTCATTTCATCTTCTACTGAATGAGTACAGTAGCAAAACGTTCAACAGAGCATATGGCTTTTGTTTAAATTCACTTCTTATGAACCATTTTCATTCCCAAGTGATTTAGAGGAGTGGGAACTCCTCTCTATTATCAGAATGCAATGCAGTTGGAACCGCAAAAGTGTTCTTTTATATTCCTATTCACTTGGATATTCACACACCAATAGGGTCCAAGTCTCGTATTACATTATACATGCATTTCTCACTCAGGCTATGCTTTTTTCCTAGGACAAAACCAGGGGGAAAAATGCCGTATGGAATCTTAGTCTACTTGATAGAGGAGATCGTCCAATGCATGTGTTCACTCATTGGCTGATCGGAAAGGGATTCAGTAGCTCTTTAGCGATCAACCTTACCACAAAATCACGTTTCAGAAAACAGTTCAACATAAGGGCTAAACACAGTACCTATCATACTAGACACCACTCATTTCACCTTCTACCATAATGAGTACATTGACCTCGTTTTGTAAACACTGCGGATCATGTTTCCTTAAAACCAGCTCACTATGTAATCTTCTTATACTGTAGCTATATGTAGGATATCTACCAGTTTATGACTTTTTCAACACAGAAACACGTGTTCAGTGTCAGAAAGTGCACTGTCAGAAAGTGAATATACATATTTATTTGGACATTCACAGAACTCTTTTGTCCAATTCAGGTACTAGGCTGTACAGGCATGGTGTAGCCTATACTTTTCTGCTAGACAGAATACATTGGAGAATACTACTAGACAAGCTTATTCTCCATCAAACATCACGTGGTCCTACATATGAGTTCCTTCTTTTTCTGTGTGAACTTAATTCCAGTAGCTCTTTTACTATCAAACATTCCAAGGAAGTGATCTTTCAGGAATGTACTTCATCAGACTCTTGAAAACTTTACGTGTATTCTGAAAAACCACTCATGTCACCTTCTACTGAAATGAGCACTGTAATAAAGTATTCTACAGAGTAGATGGCTTTTCTTGCAAGTGCTTCATATGACCGTATTAATTCCCAAGTGATTTAGAGCAATGCAAATTCTTCTCTACCATGTTATCAGAGTGTAATGCAGTTTTAACTGCAAACTGTTCTTTTATATTCATACTGGTTTGGATATTCACACACCAGGAGAGTTTAAGTCATGTATTACCCTATAAATGCATTTCTTACTCAGGCTACCCTTTTCTCCTGGAAAGAACAGAGTGGAAAAAATGCGGTATGGTATCTCACTCTATTTCATAGAGGAGAATGTCCTATGCTTGTGTTCACTCATTGGCTGAACGGAAGGGGATTCAGGAGCTTTTAAGCGATCAACCTTACCACAAAATCACGTTTCAGAAAACAGTTCACCATACAGGCTAGAAACAGTATCTATCATACTAGACACCACTCCTTTCACCTTCTACCATAATGAGTACATTGACTCTGTTTTGTAAACACTGCGGATCATGTTTGCTTAAACAACCAGCTTAGCATGTAACATTCTTATACTGCAGCAATTTTGAAGGTCTCTACAATTCATTACTTTTTGAACAGAGAAACATGTGCTCAGTGGTGGAAAGTGGACTGTCGGAAAGTGTATATATGTATCTATAAGCCATCTTGTTCTAGGATTTTCTTTTTGGGGAGTTTTCATTCAGGCTTCACTTTCACTACTGGGAATTCTTCTATGGACATTTCCTGTTTCTTTCTGGTTGAGACTTGGGAGACTCTACATTATTGAGAAAACTGTTTTATTTAGATTGTTAAATGTGTTTATATGTAATTTTTCTTAAAATTTTTTCATGAATTTTTAATCCTGTGACATAATTTGACAATTTTCTTTTCATTTTTACATCTATTTTCTTCATTATGAGATTACAGTTGTCCCATTTTTTCTCTTTTATTCCCCTCCACCCTGTACCCCACCTTCCAACAGAATTTCCTCACCTTAGTTCAAGTCCACAGGTCATATATATAAGTTCTTTGGCTTCCCCTTTTCCTTTACTATTCTTAACCCCTCCCTGTCTAATTTGTACCTACCATTTATGCTTCTTATTTATAGTACCTTTATCCCCATTATGTTCCCCATCTGCCCCCTACTGAGAACCCACAATATAATCTCTATTTCTGTGAATCCATTCTTGTTCTAGCTGCTTCCTTAGTTTTTTTTTTTATGTTTGGTTGTTGCTAGTTGTGAGTTTATCATTTTAGTGTGGAAGTTTTTGATCTTCTACTTTTTCTTGGAAAAGTCCCGTTAACATTTCATATAATAAAGTTGGTGATGATGAACTACTTTTACTTGACCTTGTCTGGGAAATGCTTTATCTGCTCTTCCTTTCTCAATGATAGCTATGTGGGATAGAGTAATCTAGCTTGAAGGTCCTTGACTTTCATGACTTTGAATACTTCTTTCCAGCCCCTTCTTGTCCATATGGTTTCTTTTGAGAAGTCAGCTGATAGTTTTATGGGAACTCCTTCATAGGTAACTATCTCCTTTTCTCTTGCTGCTTTTAAGATTCTTTCCTTATTTTTGATCTTGGTTCATGTAATTATGATGTGCCTTAATGTGTGCTTCCTTGGGTCCACCTTCCTTGGGACTCTCTAAGCTTCCTGGACTTCCTGGAAGCATATTTCCTTTGCCAGATTAGTAGACTCCTCCATTATGTTTTCAGATAACTGTTCAATGTCTTTCTCATCCTCTTCTTCTGGTATCCCTATGATTCAGATGTTGGAATGTTTAGAATTCTCCCAGAGGTTCCAAAGGCTCTTTTCATTTGTTTGAATTCTTGTTTCTTCATTCTGTTCAGGTTGAATGTTAATTTCTTCCTCTTGTTCCAAATCATTGATTTGAGTCTACGTTTCCTTCCTGTCACTGTTGGTTCCCTGTACATTTTCCTTTATTTCACTTGGCATAGCCCACATTTCTTCTATTTTGTGAGCATACTCCACCATTTGTGTGAACATTCTGACTACCAGGGTTTTGAACTGTGTATCTGATATGTTGGCTATCTCTTCATCACTTAGTTGTACTTTATCTGGAGCTTTGATCTGTTCTTTCATTTGGGTGATATATATATATATATATATATATATATATATATATATATATATATATATATATATATATATATATAATTTGCCTCCATGCACCTGTTACATAGTAAGAGGTTGAGCCTTAGGTATTTTCCAAGGTGGGACACCCCACCATTGCATAGTGGGGCTGTATGATGGGGAGGGGTCCGAGAGGGACCAATTTGCCTTGTCTGACTCTTGGGTGCTTTCAGTCACTTCCTTTGCTTACCCACAAGAAAATTGGGCCCTTCTGTTGCTGATTCCTTCCTGGGTGTTTTTTTTTTTGTACTTTTTAGGACCCTGGGGGTCTCTCCAGTGGACCCTCCTGTGAATCTGGGAGTATTTCCTGGCAACACCACATCCACAGGTTTTTTCAGTCAGAGGTTTTGTGGATTTTTCCCCACTTTGGAACCCCTGGTTTCTTGAACTGTCTTGTTCCCCAGTGTTTCTCCCAGTTTATACACAAGTGATGGTCTGACCACCAGATCACCAGCTTCTGGCTTACCTGGTCCACCAGCCACCCCACTGCCTGCCCTGGTGTTGCAGCCAATACCTTCCTGTGACTGCCCTCCACTGAGGCTGCATGTCTCCAACCCTCCTCCCTGTTGCGGTGGGGCCTGAGAGGGAACAATGCAGCTCACATGCTTGGCTCTAGCCCACTATCCAATGAACCCTACTGTGAGTTTGGGAGTTTCTACCACCATGGCAACCCCCACCTGCTAAATAGTCAGCTGTGAGTCTCAGTTTTCTATTAGTCAGCCCCTCACACATAGTCTGTCACCTCACCACAGTTTCTCTCAGCCAGCCACCCCCATGCAGACCAAAGCCTCATCTCGTGTTCTCTCCATCCATCCATCTTACATGTCTGGTTGTCCTGGCTGACTCCTTCTTTAATTCCATGGTTGTTGAATTTTCATGTAGTTTTATTTTCTGGCACTTTGGTTGTATATTGATGTTACATTGGTTGGTTATCCTGCTTTGGGTTGTGCATGGAAGTGAAGGGTTTCTACCTACCCCACCATTTGGCAAAAATGTGCACCTGGTTTTGAGTTTTTTTAAGGTTTTATTTATTTTGTTTTTAGAGGGGAAAGGAGGAACAAAGAGAGGGAGGTAAACATCAGCGTGTGGTGGCCTCTTACACACGCTCTAATAGGGACTTGAACTGAAAGGCAGGCATAATTATTCTTTTAGTTTTAAACTTCCCTTGTGTCAGGCTGTTCATGCTCTCTCAGTGCTCCTTCATAGCCCCTTGTTTCATTGGCACTATAAGGGTTTATCAGATGTTCATTGGCTACATAATGACTTGTTTATTCCTGAGTTATTGACTCAAATTCTTTCCCTGTAATGGGTTATCTTACTAACTAAATTATCCAATTACCACTTTGCTAAATCTAAAATGTTCGTAAGGAGGGTATAAAACCTTGATTTGCTGCAAAAGGAAAAACCATCAACATCCTTAACACCAATCCAAATGAACCTATGCAGCCCAATGTCTATAGCAACAAAATTTACAATAGCCAATGGCTGGAAGCAAGCTAAGTGCCCATCAGGAAATTAATGGATCAAAAAACTATGGTACAGTACACAATGGAATTCTATGTAGCAGAAAGAAAGAAGGAGCTCCTACTCTTCATGAGAACATGGATGGAACTAGAGAGCAGTATGCTAATTGAAATATGCCAGGAAATGAAAGAAAAATACGATATGAACTCACCTTTAACAGGAACCTAATCGACAAAACAAACAAGGAAGCAAGTTATAACGGAAGACATTTAAATTGAGAACAGGCTGACAGTGACCAGAGGGGAGAAGGGAGGAGATAATGGGGGAAAAGGGTGAAAGGTTTACAGGAACAATTATAAAGGATGCATGGACAACAACAATGGGGGTTGGAAACAGGGGAAGGAGGTGCAGAGGGCTTGAGTGGTGGGAAGTTGTGGGGGGAAGCAGCAGAAAAGTGTATATGAACAACAATAAAAATGTTTAAAAAATAAATAAAATATTAAAAATAAAAAAATAAAGTGATTACAATGAGTCTTTTTTTTTTTTGCACAGTGTTTTCAAATTGGAAAACAATGACATTTTGCAGATCATTTTGCTTCATGACAGAGGCAGATCAATTCTCATTAGCTTAGAGGGAATGTGGAAAGATGTATTTTAGAGGGTTGCAAGTTCTGTCCTGAAGACACTTCAGCAGCCATTCAAATCCATAAGCTTCTGTATTCTAGTCTCTATACTCAGGGTGTTTTTTTGCAGACTCATTGGGACAATGTGCTTACGACAGAGTACTACTACAGAAAGATCTGTTGTTCCTCACCTAACAAAATGCCCTGAAGGAAATAATTGTATGTATTTTTTCAAATTGGTAAAGAGAAATTGTACATTTATAGCTCAGAATATTTTCATGTCAAAAATTTCCATTCCTCCACCCATGTCCATAAAGAACTCAGAGTTCCTGGGTGATGTTCACACCATGATCCTTTTCATGGTTCCTAGGGATGTTGCCTGCATTATATCTCTTTCTACTTACTTAGTGTGAAGATAACACCAGCTTAACTGTGAATGAAACTTGAGCCTTAGAGGCTATCCAGGAGGCATTAGAAAGAGGTGTCCTATGTATCTGTGGCAATAACCATTCAATGTAAAACAACCATGTACATGACTGTCTAGCTGTTCAACTATCTGGCATTTAATACCATGTAGTATATCATGGACCAGCTTTTCATTAGGTGATTACTGGCTTTCTCCACAGCACAAGGTGACCCTGTCTACATTTGGCTTCTATCCTGGGAACATCACCATCCCTTTGAGCCTCCATTTGCCTCTCTGAAAGTGGGTAGTTAAATAAAATTTGTGTAATTTTTAGTGGCATTAACTGTATCAGCCATGGCCAGTGCATACCTGGTGCTTTGTTGTGCATAATATACTGATGGAAATACTGTGTTTCTTCATATTTGTAACTTTCCACTTTCTCATGAGAAGTTCTCTGTCTTTTTCCTCACTGGCCTGTAGCCTTCAGACATTGGAAAATCACCTGGAAAGAAACCTGCTAAGAAATGATATATGCTAGTTTTCTTGTCATTCATTTTGTCTCTCTTGTGGCCAGATTAAGAATCTCTAGATGCTGCAGTGAAGTCCCAGACTAACTCAGATATTTCCTACAATGTTGGATGGAGTTTACTTGTTCAAACACACACACACAAATACACACATTTACATGTGTATATATTTTTATATGCTAGCTGCAGGCACTTTCTGTGGCACATTATAACTCATGAAAACAATGCACACAATTCCAGAGCTTCAGTTTTAGTAGAAATGTAGAAAAAATAGGCATCATATGGTTGTCTTCTCCATGTAGCACAGATGGTATCTTTGAAGCCTTCTATGCATCTAGAGGGTTTTTCCCAACGCTGCTCACAATGATGGATCACAGGAACATTTAACAATGTGATTAAGCTTTGACTTCAGAAAAAGGGCCTCATGTTACCACAGAGCATGTGCCGGAAAGAAAAGCCTTGCATTGTGAGTGAGGATGTCCTAGTCAAAGTCTGGATTCTGTACGTTTATCTTATGGCATGGACTATATTTAACCTTTTCAGTGTAGCTGATGGTTTTGTTCCTGTGCCCTTCACACACCAATTCTTCATTACAGGCTTGTGCCAACCAGTTTGTGAGGCCTGAGTCTCTGAAGATCAGCTCCAGAAAGACAGTTGTACAAATCATTATGACATCCCTGAGAAGAATGTTCCTATTTTGCCCACATTTTCCTCACTCTGAGTTTTTCTGCTATAGTTTAAAAAAGAGATCGAGTGATGATGTGGCAGAGAATTTCACGTTAGAATCTTGAAACTGCCACAGAGCACAGAAGTTGCATTTTGACTGTTTCTTCTCTAATAATGTGATTTTAAAAAGCACTTATTTCAGAGGGCTTGTTTGAGAGTTAAATGTGGAATAAAATTGTTAAATAACAATGGTTTCATTTTAAAGTACTGAGTTTTAGTAATTTTGCTAAGATAATAATGACCAGAATTGTAGGAAACTAGAATCAGCAATATAAAAGTGGAAAATGCAAACATAATTGCTATTACTGCAAACTGTGTTTTCCGGGAAACCCCAAAATTGCAAACAAAATTATTGAAGAAGCATAACTTAAACAGAATTCCTCCAGCTTTCTCCCCCATTCATATACTGATGGTCTCTAAGTCTGCCTACAAATCTTGGTTAATGTAAATCTGATTGCAATACAGATGGGTGTTACTGAACAGTACTTTGCATTCTGCTGCCCACTGCCACTCTCCAGAGGCAAAAACTTCAGAGGCAATGGCCTCTTTTCAAAAACAGATACTGAAGCCTATCAAGTCACAGCTTTAATCACTTAAGGCTACCAATTAAAGCTAAACTCTAATAACTGTTTTGTCCAATCATTTCCCTGTTAGTTTTAGTAGTTATCTTGTTTCTACAAGGTTAGCTTACAAAATAAAAACAACATAATATACAAAAAACACACAATTCTGGAAGAATGGCAGGCTTCTGCCTCAGAGCCTGTTCCCTGCAAGATACTACAAAAGTAAACCTGTTACTCTCTGCCAGGTCCTCCTGACCCTGAGCTTTGACCTGAGTTTCTACCTGCAAAAAATGCAATGCATTCGGAAATGCCAGCAGCTGCAGCACAATCATTCAGACTTCCTTCAAAAAAAGCAGCCTGAAGGCTCAAGACTGAGAGCCCCAGCACTGGAGCCAGAGAATTCCAGCAAGACCCAGAACCTCTCAGAGAGAACCAGCGCTCTTTTGTTCCCACTGGCTCTAGAAGCTGAAAGCTTCTTGGACAATCTCCTCCTAGAAATCCCAACATTGTCCTTGCAAACTCATCCTATTGCCCCTCTTTACTTTCCCAATGATATGAGTTACCTTAATCAGATGTATCTGTATCAGGGATGCATATATTTTCTCTAATTAATGTTTCCAGTTTCTTCAGAAACAATTCCAGAAGTGGGAATGCTGGGTTGTTAGGCAATTTAATTTTTAATATTTTGAAGAAACTACCTAGAGTTTCCTATGGTTGCTGCAGTGATTAACATTCCCAAAAATAGTGTTTGAGGACCTCAGTGGTAAGGCTCAGTGGACTGAACCAAAGGCTTGCTGGTTTGATTCCCAGTCAGGGCACATGTCTGGGTTGTTGACCATGACACTGGTGGGGGACTAATGAGAGGCAGCTGCACATTGATGTTTCTCTCTTTCTCTTCTTCTTTCCATGCTCCCTCTCTAAAAATAAGTAACTAAGAATCTTTTTAAAAAGCAGTTCATAAAGAAATTTAAACAATTCAGTCTCTTTGACCATAAAAAAATACATATATCTTTTGTAGTGGTATCGATGGGTGTAGGATGTATTATGCCAATTGAAGTAAGACAGAGAAAGAAAAAGACCACATGGATTTAATTATAGGTATAATATAATAAGCGAAATAGACAAAATACAAACAGAATCATGCAAACTAAATAGAGACTGACAGATGTCAGGAGAGAAAGGTTTGAAAGTTCTTCAGAAATAATGAAAAAAAAAAGAAAGAAAAATCCTCATAGACAAAGAGAAATGTATGACAATCAAAGAAGGGATGGGTACAATGGGAAAGAATAAGTATTGATAGAAAAAGACTTGACTTTGGATAATGAAAACACAATCATATAGGCCAATAATGTGTACATTTTGTACATAAAATTGTACATTTGAACCCTTTATTGATGTATTATGCAACATCAACTCTATAAACTCAATACACAAGAAATAAAACTCTGCCACATGTTTCTCTAGTTCTTGTTCTGGAATTCAAATACTGAAACGTGAGGTAAAATAGCTCTTCCCAGAAATACATTGTCTTTCAAAAAGAAAAAAAAAAACCTGAACTCTTGAGGATAAGTGTTATTATCAGTAAACTGAAGTCAAAAATCTCCAAGGAAAATTCCTATAATTCTGCCACCTTTGGGAAAAGGAGGCATTTCCCATGCATCCCACACTGAGCTTCTCAGGCTAATCCCTTCTGATCAGCCACAGCCACCCCTAAGTGAGAGGAGCACACATCCTCTCAGTAACCCAGGTATTGTGGATCCGTGGAGGCCATGCAGTCCCTCAGAGTTTATTTCCTCCTTTGGGAAATAGAAACATGCATTTCTATTTCTCAAGTGTGTGTTGAGAATGTTCACTTATGTGCCACTTGGACATAGAAATCTGTATTATAGTGGTTCATTGTACAATGTTTGGGCATGTGTGCTTATCAACAAACTAGGACTCATCCTCAGTTCAGTATACACACCATGCTGAATTGACTGTTCCATATAGTCCCTTCAGTTAAACTCATTACCTCACTTTTTGGCCATATTTTATGTTTGTGGTGAGAAAATGCCCCAGGTTTCAAACAGTTTATTTTTAATTTCATATGTGTGTATGTGTGTGTGTATGAAAAACTATCTTAAATTGTGTTTAATTATTATAAAGCTAGTTTATCCTTATATTGAGACAATTTCTCTGAGGACTCTCATTTGGATCCAAAACCTAAACACTATTTTATTTAGAAGGTGAACTACTGCAATCGTTATTTGTGTCTCCATATTTAGGAAGTAAGGGCAACACTGATAAGAGATCAAGACCACTTCTATTTCAGTGTCAAATATGGAGAGGAAATTTTTAATCTATATGTTCTTTATTTGTACTCCTTAACTGAATGTGAGTTATAACTTCCACTATGTGTGATATGCTTGTGGGAAATAAAATAAACCCTAGAGAGAAACTTCACTCTTTGAAATTTCTGAATGAGTAGAGAATCTGTGCCACATTAATCATTTTTTTGTATTTAAATAATAGCCATCAGCAGACAGAGAAAATGATTGGATACTTTCCTGTATATTGAAGTAAAATATTAGACATAGAAAAGAAAAAGTATCTTAAATTGTGTGCCATAGAATAAATAGAGGATATGTCATTAAAACTACAATTATGAGGGAAGACCTGGGCAAGAGAGGTGATGGGGAATGTGAGAGCTATCATTCTAATTAAACAATGTTGAATCCACTTGTAGCTAGTTGATCACAATTGCTGAAGTTTGCTACCAATTTCCAAAGACTGTGTAAAAGCAGCATGTAGAACAATCTCAAGATAAGACTTCTGATATATTTCCCTCTGTCTGGCATCATGGGGTCAAGGATAGAGAGCTGGATTCTTACTTCTTCTGATATTTGTGACTTTTGATTTTTATTTCACATATAATTGCAGAATGACAGCACCCAAGGTGCACAGCAGAGCAGACAGGGCAGCCTAGATGTTTTTGGCACTAGTTGTGTATCCTTTTGTTATTTCTCTTAAACAAAAGAAACCAAAGAAATGATGGTTCTCAGCAGCTTTCATTATTTTTCTCCCTTTTGTTTTTCCTATAGGATAAAATCTTTTCAGCAACAACATTTCTGTTTTCTTCTTTATGGTTCATGTTTTTATGGTTCTTTAGAAAATGACATGGTCAAGAATTTTGTCCAGGGTACACAGGCTATGTAGTGAGATGATAAAACATTTGAAACACTTGTCAAAAGGAGCAGCATTTAAAGAAGCTTCTTACTTATAGTTTTTTTCTGACACTCAAGGGGAAAAAGCACATCCTTACATAGAAGCAGCACTCTATCACCACAGTTCTGGTTTTGCAAGGTTCTGCACTCTGCGTGCAATGTTGCTACAGGAGCCTAGGAGTTGTCAATGTGAAGAGTGGGCACCAGACAATTATGCCACCTTAACACACTGGGACATTATGCAGAAACTGTGATGATCCTAGAAAAATTATTCCCATCCACCTTTGTATAGGATCAGAGAAAAACATTTCTAAAAAAAAATACACAAAGGAAAATGATACTTTAACAATACAAATATTACCTGTCAATAAGAAGATTTTTCAGGCTCCAGTGAACATGCTGTAAAGTTGCCAAATCTGAGATTCCATATGGACCAAAGTGACTAAAGCTTTAGGATACTGGAATACTCATCTTGTACTAAAGGAAGACCAAAGCTGATAGGTGTAGCCATCGCATGAAAATTTTTTCCGCAAAATTTTTCATCTCCATGTGGTGTGTTGCCCTTTATTTTTTTAGTAATTGTTGTCAATCCCCAAGCCACACAGGTTTTCTGATAACACTATAAGCCCCAACAAATAGATACCCTGTCTAAGTTCTGAATAACAAACAAATAGATTTCTCATGAGAAACATGAATTCTCATGCTGTTAGCAATGATTGCATTGCTAAGCAATTTCCAGGACTGTAGACAAAGCAAGGCAACAAGAACAGTTTAGAAAACTCTGGTTTTCTTGCACACTTTTCATGCAATGCTTTCATTACAAGGCATTAATACATCTATAATATGGTTTGACAATCATAATTGGATAATACTTTCCCAGCCACTAAACTCAAATCATACATTTAAATCCCAATCTTTTTAATCTTGTGTCATCTGTCCCTCCACACATGTTCTGAAAGCCTGTCAGTTTTGGGGTGAGCTCAAGATGATAATTCTTTGGTGGTTCATGGTGATGTTCCTTACAATAGATCCCTCCCAGGTTTGCGGAGTGTGAAAATGATAATTGCTTGTCCCTAAGGATGGTTCTTACTTCTAGAGTCCACCAGAAGTGTCCCATATTGTCTGTAGTACTGAGTTACCATGTGGTAATATTTACATGACTAGCTATCTAATCACCTATATGATATTCAATACCATTCAACATATCCTATTGCAATATATCCTTTTGCTATGTACCTTCTGAACAAAAACTGACTCTGCTCACCTTCAGATTTGTTGGGAATATCCCCTCATTGCCATAGGCTTTAATTAGCTTATATGAAAAGGCAATATTAGCAAATTAATCTAGCATAACACCAGCCATGACAGCTTACTTCTCTGGTTCTCCAGAAGATACAATTAGACATGCTATCAATGTGCAGGTCCATGTACTTCTACTCACACCAGTAAAGCCATCAGTCTATTTTTTCACAGGCCTGTTGACATTCTGAGTCTGGAAATATACATTGAATGCAACCTGTCATGTGTTCTCAGATGTCATCCATCGGGTCCTTTTTCTTGTCCTATATGTGTGGCTGGCCAAATTAGGGATCTCTGAAAGTGACAATGATGCTCTAGGCTAACCCAAATATTTGGGATGAATTTGGGTTAATTAATCTTGGAAGAATGCATATGATAAACCTGCTACCTCCAGGCGTGTTGTGATTCATTTAACATAATTCAGTGAAACCAGGGGGCACAATCCTGGACTTTAGTTTTAGTCAAAGTGTCAATCACCTTAGACATCACCAACGTCTCTTTTTTGTATGTCACAGATGGGTATCCTCATAGCCTTCTGTGCATTTGGATGCATTTCCAAATGATGAGCTGAAAGATGGGTCACAAGACCATGTATGAAATTAATTGATTTAGTATCCATAATAAACTCTTCATATGTCTACAGAAGATGGCTTTTGACATAACATATGTAGAGTATATAAGAAGGGCCTGGCATGACCTGGTTCTTTGTAAGAGCCATTCTGACGGTGTGTCCTCTTCTTTTCTTTCCCACTGAAGCAGTTGGCCTATCCCTGCTTTGCTCCTCCCTCAAATTTACCATCATTGACCTGTGCCATACAGAGATCTTATGGCCAAAATTTATGAAGTGAGCTCAATACGGTTAGGTGTGCATAGACTGATGAGAGCACCCTGAGGAGAATACACCATTTCCTATTATCTGGGTATTTTTTACTCACTCTGAGCTTAACTTCTACATTATTGGGAGATATGAAGCACTAGTGAGGCAGAGAACTTCACATTCAAACTTGAACCTTCCCCCATTGAAGGATGACATATGAAAGGGCAGATCTTGTTGATTATATTCTCATTTGTAGGGGTGGATGGAAACAGGGGAAGGAGGTCCGGATGCCTCAGGTAATAGGGAGAAGTGAGGGGGACATTCGGAAAACTGTAGTTGATTAATAATAAAAAACATGATAGAAAGTAAGGACCTGTAGCCTTTTACAGTATAATTTTTCTATGAAAACATGTATGCCTGTAAATAAAAGTGAACTGCTAATTAAATTTATTCCTAAGAGTTAAAAAAATAATAATACATAAGTCCATCAAAATTTAAGAAAGATAAGAACATGATTAAAAAGCAGTTACAATGGGAGAATGGTTTTCAGCGACTACTGTAAAGGACACATGGACAAAACCGAGGCAGAAGGTGGCAGCAATGGAGGGAGATTGTTTTGTTGAGGTTGTGGGAGAAAACTGCAGACAACAGTAAAAAATAATAATAATAATAAAATATTTTAAAAATAAAAGAAAAACAAAAAGAAAATTACACTTACCTCAAAAGGTCATTTTTTATCCTTTTTAATGAAATATATTGGTGTGGCATTAGTTATTATAATTATAAATATTTCAAGTGTGTAATGTTATAATAAGGCATATGTATATTGTATTGTGCCCACCTCATAAAGTGAAGTCACCTAATGTTTCCAATCAATGTTAAATGCGGTATGAGTTCTTTTTTTAAAGAAATGTTATTTTATTTTTTAAGTTTTTTACTTCTTTCACTTTTTTATTGGTGTACAAGTACAGTTCTTATTTTTTAAATACTGTACTGTTAGTTATTTAAGAACTCTCTTTGGCCATGTCAAACAATTGGTTTAAGTGTTCCACCAAAAGATCGTGAGTTCAATTGGTCAGGGCACATAAATATGTTGCAGTTTTGATCCCCATTCAAGTTGCACAGGAAAGACAACTGATTAATGTTTCTCATATCAATATTTCTCTTCAACTCACTCTCTCTTTCTCTCTCTCTCTCTCTCTTTCTCTTTCATTCTCTCCCTCTCTGTCACTCTCACCAACTTCATTTCCCTTTATTACTCTCTAAAATCAATGAAAAATATATGTTGAGTTGAGGATTAAAAACAAATTTAAAATGATACTAATAACCTTATCTGCAACATTGGACCAGATTGTTATGGAACTTTATAGACTATTTAAAGATAAACTGCATTTTATGCATACTCTTGTATACATGGAACATTTTCAAAGACAAATCTTGTATGAGGCAATGAATCAAGTCCCAATAAATTTTAAAAATATGAAATTATAATATCTACCATATTATCTGACCCTAATTGTAAGAAACTTGATATCAAGTATCAAGAAAATAAAACAGAAACAACACAAGTAATTGCAAATTAACCAAGTTTTTAAACAACCAACAAATGAAAGATACTAACAAAAAAACACAGAATTTACTTTGAGATGCATGAAAATACAAAAACAACTTAACTAAATCTGAGACACAGCAAAAGCACACATAGGATAAAATGTATACATTTCAGGACTATCTCAACAGGAGAAAATAAGAAAAACACATTTAAAATAACAAACAATTCACGTAGAAGAATAAATAGAACATATATCAGAGCACAAATAAGTACAATTGGAACATAAGGAAAAAGCCAATGAAACTAAGTGCTAATTCTTTGAAAAAAATATTTAAAATTTACAAGCTTCTTGTAACTTGTCAAGCAGGAAAAGACAAATAAATAAAAATTCTTTAAAAAGTTTTAAACTGACACCACAGATAAGAATCATTAAAAACTGTGTGAACAATTACTTGCAGTTTCATCCACTCCAACACTCACAGGAGGAGGAGAAGTGGCATGGACTGGTAACATTCCCACATGGGATCACAGTCATGGTGTTATCTTGATTGGTCTGCTCTGGGCTGCCATAACTGACCCGAGGCTCCATACTGCTGACTGACCTCAGGCCTTAAAGGAGAGGTTAGATCCTTCTTTAGTATAGGATTTTCAAATGCCAAAGTCTAAGAAATTCTGGAGATGATGGGAAACAACCTACTCTCTTCACTTGAGTAAGTTAATAGGGGACAGTGTCAGAAATGTGGTGCCTGGTTACCAGAGTTCTAACATCTGTATGGTTTCGTTACCAAAGAAGTGAAGTAACTTCTTTATCATTCTATTCCATGGGGATTTCTCTTTAAAAAACTTACCTGTAAACCACTCAGGGCTTTCACCTGCTCAATTAAAACACCTCCAAAAATATACAAAGATTTCCAATACAGCCCTCCCCATGACTTCTCAATAGTGAAGCCAGGATCCTATCTTTAAGGAGGGAGACTGCAGTTAGATCTTTGATTTCTGATTCATTTAGTTTCCTGCATAATGCACATGTCATCCTGACCCTCCCAAATAACCATAGCTGAACAGTAGAGATGATGCAAGAAACTATTTCCTAGAGAAATATAACAAAACCTATAATGATGCGGACCCTGGCTTGTGGGGTCCACGGAATTATGGATAAGACAAGACAAATTCACATGGACTATTGAGTCCTGTGGAGGAAAAGGCATGGCTTAGCCACTCTCTCAGGAAGAGAGTGTGCCGAGCCTTCGTTGACAAGCTTTTATTGCTTTCCTAGGCATATTACATTCAGGACAGCCCTCATTTACTATGCTCAGGTTCATGTTAGGTGGCTCCCTTCTACAGAAAACAAAGGAAAGAATGTTGCTAATCATTTTAAAGAGAAGGATGTTGCAGACCAAGGGGAAAGTGTTTGATATGGTCACACTCCATACTGGTCGGGGGGGTTAGCACTGACTTTCGGAAGTTACAGTAAGCACTTGCTGCCTCAATTCGGGTGAGGGAGTTTTAGCAAAAGCAAGTCTCATAGCAGTCTAGGTATAATGCAGGTCTGATTCTCCATGGAAGAACCTATTTATGGATGTGGGTCCTATGTATTGGACCTCACTTTCCACTGGCCTTTCTGAGTGGGATCTGGGCCCGTGCCATGCAGAACGATCTCCTACATTTCCGCCCTTGTTTTTAGTTAGGACTGCTAAAGATCCCGCAAAGCTTGCTACTTGCTGGTCTCTCACATGACCCTGGGAAAATAATTTGCAAATGTGTCAAAGTACACAGAGCATTATTATAAGCAGTAAGCAACCAGTGGCTCCAAAGAACCATTCTCAGATTCAGCCCACCAATCATTGTCAGGCAGTAATGATCAAATAGATAACATTCAAAGAACTATGAGGGCCCATTTTGAGTCAGGGTCAGACAGCTAAAGGGCCATAAAACTTTGGGGAAACAATCTCATTTCATTTAAATCCCTTATCGTTAAAATTGAGGGTATTAGCAAAGCCTTTTTCACAGTATTTTCTTTCTTTCTTAGGCCTGATTGCCCCAGGGAACCTGCCCTTTCCAGCACAGGGTCACACCCACCTCCAACATTGTTTCAGGCTTAGGTTGAGCAGGGGAAGTAAGGCAGCCAAGAGATTAGGAGACTTCTTGCAGACAGAAAGAGGACTCAGGCTATGTCAAAGCCAAGTGGTAAGGGTCCATCACCCCCTTTTTCTATAGTACCCCAATTCCTTCCCTGAGGGCCCCCTCATGAGCATGTCTGTCTTAGGTCATCCTGTTGAGGAATCTTACCCATCATTGGCTAACCGATCATGCACTCAGGGCTAGGTGGTGTGAAGTAGAGTGGGTAGAGGTGGTGCTTCTGCCAGGGAAATAAGCTTTATCTCCTCAGGGGCTTAGGGTCCCAAGGTTTCTCATTCAGCCTTAGCCATGGGTGGGTTACAGCTTCTGAAACCAGGCTGGGCAGTTCCCAACATTATCTCTCCTGCTCTTTTGTTTGTGAATGCAATTGTAGTTGTTAAGCCTGTGAAATCTGCTACTTGCTGTTCCCAAATGCAATTTTGAGCAAACAACCTCCATATACATCCTAAAGCACAAATAAAGATTAAGACAAGGAGGCATCCAAGGGCTGCCATGACCCAAAATTGTAAATTCAGTCCATTGAACCACTTTTTAGGGTTCAGCGATTGTAGATTATTGTGGAGGGTATGGAACACTTTTTGTTCAATAAGGCCTTTGCTTGAGCATTCAGAGACTTTATGTCCCCCCATGTGGTGGGGACATGCTTAAAGGGAACATTATGGGGCACTGAGGGGTTCTTGCCCTCTGCAGGAAGCACTTGAGCCTTGGCCCCTGTCATCAGGGTGAGCCCCATCCTCCTCTGTTGGTGGACCCAGGCCCGTGAGTGACTGTGTGGGTGTCCCTTTTCCTTCTGGTTGTTCAGGGTCAGCTGGGTCATCTGGCCTGCTAGTTGATCAGTTCTCACCTCCAGGTAGCAGAGCTTTGGCATCTATCCTGCTCATGATAAGGCTTTACTCTTTTGGCTTGCAGCCAGACAAGACCTGTAGGGATGGAAACATATGCATACCCTCTTCCCCATGTTAAGAGCTCTACAGGGCCCTGCCAAGAGCCATCTCCCAGTGGATCTCTATATAAAACCTGGGGATAAGATGACTATAGCTCTTTCCTCTGAAAATGTTTCTCAATCGGAGTACGAAGTGATTCATCACAATTTAGAAAATTATATCTAAACATGGCTAACATAATCAAATTTTGGGGGGAGGACTCATGGCTCCCCTTTTTTGTTTTTTAAGATTTTTAAAAGCGTGCTGAGCCTGTTCTACAATCGCCTGACCAGTTGGATTGTAAGATATTGTAACAGGGTGCAGCCAAGAGGGGGGCCCCCAAAAGGGAGTTGGAATGGGGCCCAGAACTCACGGTGTCCAGGAAATGTTAGAGGGACATATAAGATGTCCTCACCCCTTCCCCCACAGGTATGAGTTGGGGGAAGGGACAAATGGAGCAGGGCAATTGAGTTGTTTTGCATAGCAACGGTTTTGCAGATAACCTCCAGAATGGTCATTTAACATATCTATAACCTTTAACTGGCTTCATAGATATGTTAAACGGCTGTGGTCATGCTCTGAGCCAGGGGGGATGGAAAGGACTTCCCCAAGGATGTGACTGGGGGAAGAACCCTAAGTTAAAGCACCTGCGTGGGAGCTTGGAGAAGATTGGCTCCAGAAATGAGGACACGCCTCCCCAACCTCATGATGGCATCCCAATAACCTTGGAAATATGTGGGAATGCTGGCGGGTGTAACCGATTGTAGGAGGAGTCAGAAATGGGGCTGCAGAGGAAGTTTTCCGCCAGTATTTAAAACAGAGATGCGGCAGCCATTAGAGAGATCCATGCGGTTTCACCAGAGAGCAGAACCCGCAGCTCCATGAGGGAAAATCACCATGTGGCTTTAGCAGAGAATTGCCACGTGGCTTTTCCAGAGTGGGGACCCCTTCCCCACAGCTTTGGTAGAAGAAGGACCACACGGCTTTGGGGTGTTCCCTTTGGCTGTGTGGCCTGGGAGCAAGAGAGACTGCCTGAAAGAAGGGTGAAAGAACTCTTGCCAGTGGGCCATGAGAAGGTGCCACATAGCTTTGGATTAACCAGAGATCCTGCCTGGAAGACGACACAGCTGATGGTGTCAAGAGCCTGGATCCCGGACGTGTGCTCCTCTTCCTTGCAATTACGGTACCCTGACTTAGGGCAGAGGGAGATAGGAAGCACTGTGGGCATCTGTGGGTATCCTAAAGGACTTTGATATTTTAATGAAGATGGTAAGTCACTACTTTAACTCTGTATAGCATTAAATAAACATTTCCTTTCCTTTTCACAAATCTCTGGCCTTGAGAGACATCTTTCCATAAGGCGGTGGACAATAACGGACCCTTTCTGTTGCTCAGTAACAATTTTGGGGGGCTCGTCCGGGATCTTAATTGCCCGTGGAAGACTGACCCCTCAGGTTCGAGAAAGTGAGACTTTGGAAGTGTTTTGCCAGTCTCAAGAACCTTATGTTTGCTCTATAATAGTTTTTGGTGACCCAGATGGGACTTTAATTGTCTGTGGCAGACCGATCCCCTCAGGTATGAGAGAGTGAGACTTCGGAATTATTCCCAGTCTCGAGAATTTCTCTGCACTCCTCCTGAGGGCATCAGTCACCTAATCACGCTCGGAAAGGTGAAAGGGAATGGAAATGGAGGGAGCAGAGATGTAAAAATGGTTTGGTTGAAAACTGGTTTCTGAGTGCTGTTTTGGGAATAATGGAGCTGTGGATAATGGTTTGGTTAGCATGTTGCTTCCAGGTTGCCCCTGCTTGCTCACTTACAGTTTTGGTGAGCACAGGTGGCACTAAGGGAACCTGCACTCAGGTTTGGGGAGGAAGCAAACCCCTACGCTCTGTAAGCCAAGCCTACCTGTGTGTCTGGGATCTTACAGCAAGCCATGTGAGTTCCCCACCAGGGAGGATGGTTGGTGCATGGGTGCCTCCATCTTGGATGACCCTACGTGCATGGGCGCTGCCATCTTGGAACTGGGCCAGGTGGTGGGCTAAGGTTTCTCTTCAGTTTACCAGCTGCATGCTGCTTCTATTGCTGGGCACTACATCAGTCACGTTTTCTGTGTAACTGGTTTTGATAGGAATGTCTCTGGCTGTGGTTCTGAAGGTCTTTAATGAAGATCCAAGGGTGACAATCTGATTTATAAAGTGTTTGCAAGGTCTAAGCTTTAGGATAACTGCAAGATGTGCCTGCAAATTTAGGGACTTTCAGTAGAAGGTACTTGTAGTGCTAGAGATTTTTTTGCTGCCGCATACTGAGTTTAAGTATAGTCCTTCTCAGTGTGGGAAAGAAACTAGGATTAAAAGTGAAAAATGGTTAAATCTGGATGTGTAGGATTATGTATAAAAGATGTGAAAGTTTTAAACCTGGAAGAAAGGAAACCTCAACTGCTCTTTTTCTGGTATTATGGGAATGTGGTTTCAGTAGGGTATTGTTTCTGATCAGAATGCTGTATCTGTAAGACCTAATTTAAGGTCACCTGTAACCGGTTGGGGAGAATGCCCTTGCCACTGGGGACCCTGGAAGGGTCATTTGGAGCTGAAGTGTTTCAGCCTGAGGCAAGAAGCATGTCTCTGCCATGAGACCAGATCTGTAAGGAGCAAGTGTCCACCATAGGTATTGTTTCTGATCAGAAATCCTCTGTACCTGTAAGACCTAGTAAAGGTTGCCTGTAACTGGTTGGGGAGAATGCTTTTGCCTCTTGGGACCCAGGAAGGGTCATTTGGGGCTGAAGTGTTTCAGCCTGAGGCAAGGAGCATGTCTCTGCCATGAGACCAGATTTGTAAGGAGCAAGTCTCCACTATGGGTTCTGTTTCTGATCAGAAATCCTCTGTATCTGTAAGACCTAGTAAAGGTCGCCTGTAACCGGTTGGGGAGAATGCCCTTGCCTCTGGGGACCCTGGAAGGGTCATTTGGGGCTGATATGTTTCAGCCTGAGGCAAGGAGCATGTCTCTGCCAAGAAACCGGGCCTGAAAGAGCATGTCTCTGCGAGGCACCAATGGACACATTGGTGAAAGAAAATGCTTCTACCTGTGCATTGTTCCGGAACTCTGTTTCAGATTTTGTTCTGTATCTGCTCTGAAAAAGAAATTGAGGATTCCAGAGAAGGTTGAAACTTAATAATCTGTGGGAAACTGTAAAGATAAATGGAAAAGTGAAAGTTTTGGGAAGGAATTATGTGGTATTAATAATGGAAGTATAAGGCATAGAAATGCAATTTTGGTGATATTAGAAGGAAAAGGATTTTCCATCACACTTTTGTATTTTTCTCCCTAACTAATCCCTCCAGAATTTGGCATTCTGAAGGAGTAATTGATGATGTGAGGTTTCTTTGCATAAAACCAATAAGACTAGTCATTAATAGTGGTTTTGTTAACCAAGATTTTGACTGGAATGTCATGCCTGAAGGAGGCATGTACAGGTTCTGGTTGTCACCAGAAAGCCCTGAGGAACTAGGATTGACTTGCGAAGCTAGTGAGAGCCCATGAGAAAAGCCTGGTACTTTAGTTGGTTGTGCGGTTCATGCCAGTCTTTACAGGGAAGAAACAAAGGTTGCTTTCCTGAAAGATGGCTAAAAAGGAACCTGTAGGCACAATGGAAGGCTCAAGGATTTGAGTGCAATGACTGGTACAGGCGAAGCCAGATGGCAGATGTGTGGCTTTGCTTCTGTGCCCCGAGGGGCAAACTGAGAAGTCAATCTAAGGGTTCCCTGTGAAAGTTCCAGCAAAGCAGACTTTAAAGATCATAAGTGATCTAGGCTGCTCTTGGTGTGTTTATGCAAACGAACAGTCAAAATTAAAAGCGGGACCCAAAGTAGTCCCTGTAATAATGAGGGTGATTTTAAGGAGAAAAATTGTGGTTTAGGGAAAATCACAAAGCTCAGTATCGGACATCAGAATAGCACAACTAACTGTCTTGAAAGTTTGCTTTTATTTGAAAGTTGAAACTGGGTTTGTAATACCACCAAGGATGTGCAGGCATGAAGGACCTGTTAAAGTGCCATTGTTAAATGTCATTGCAGGAAGGACCTTGCAACTGAACATCTTCCCAAAAGACCGTCTCACAGACACAGAGACTGTTTTGGGGATTGTTGTGTGCATTAACCTGTGTGTTCTTCTGTTTTCATAGGGTGTGTGCCTATAACCTCATTACCTGAGTGATTGGTTGTAACATAGGCCTCACTTAAGAAGCCCATCTTCATCGTTGCCCCATGAGACTCAACGGTTTGGCTGAACTAAGTGGTTGGGTTGGTGAAGGGTTGGGGCGGTCCATGGGCTTCACTTTAGAACTGATTTTCCCATTTCTGTCTTGATGACTTGGACAGAAAGGGCCCAAATATCTGAAAGGAGGGAAATCCCAATATAGTCCCCTCAGCTCAAGTGAAGTATACTGGGACATAAGAGTTTTGGATAGGTGTAACAAGCCTTGTACACCTTCCTCCAGATAAGCCATTTCTTTACCTAAGACACTGCCTTGGTCATTTAGTGGTTATGATTTAATTGTGCTTCCAAATCTATCTCCTCTAGAATATGACCTGACCAGAATGCCAACTGTCCAGTAATGCCAGCCTTTGGACACCAAGCCTGTGACTTCCTGGTGACTGCCAACTGACCAGGATTCTGTAAAGTCCTTCCCCTTACAGGAAGGACTCCCTCTGCTGCACCCCTCCCTTTCAGGGCACCCCTGACCCAAGGGTAGGTAGGACGACATCCATGTCCAGCTGGAAGTAGTTACAAGAAGATGAGACCTTCGTCCATTGTCCTTTATATGATTATAAAGGGTGTATATCTGAAAGGAGGGATTGTAACAGGGTGCAGCCAAGAGGGGGGCCCCAAAACTCAGGGTGTCCAGGAAATATTAGAGGGACATATAAGATGTCCTCACCCCCTCCCCCACAGGTATGAGTTGGGGGAAGGGACAAATGGAGCAGGGCCATTGAGTTGTTTTGCACAGCAATGGTTTTGCAGATAACCTCCAGAATGGACAGTTAACATATCTATAAGCTTTAACTGGTTTCATAGATATGCTAAACAGCTGTGGCCATGCTCTGAGCCAGGGGGGATGGAAAGGACTTACCCAAGGAAGTGACTGGGGGAGGAACCCTAAGTTAAAGCACCTGCGTGGGAGCTTGGAGAAGATTGGCTCCAGAAAATGAGGACACACCTGCCCAAACTCATGATGGCATCCCAATAACCTTGGAAATATACGGGAATGCTAGCAGGCATAACCGATTGTAGGAGGAGTCAGAAATGGGGCTGCAGAGGAAGTTTGGCGCCAGTATTTAAAACAGAGACGCGGCAGCCATTAGAGAGATCCATGCGGTTTCACCAGAGAGCAGGACCCACAGTTGCATGAGGGAAAATCACCATGTGGCTTTAGCAGAGAATTGCCACTAGGCTTTGCCCGAGTGGAGACCCTCTTGCAGCTTTGCCAGAGGGAGAGATTCCACGTGGTTTCACCAGAGTGCAGACCCCTGCAGCTTTGGTGAAGATGGAGAGCCACGAGGCTTTGCCACAGTGGGGACCCCTTCCCCACAGCTTTGGTAGAGGAGGGACCACGCGGCTTTTGGGTGTTCCCTTTGGCTGAATGGCCTGGGAGCAAGAGAGACTGCCTGGAAGAAGGGTGAAAGAACTCTTGCCAGTAGGCCATGAGAAGGTGCCACATGGCTTCAGATTAACCAGAGATCCTGCCTGGAAGATGACACAGCTGATGGTGTCAAGAGCCTGGATCCCGGACGTGTGCTCCTCTTCCTTGCAATTACGGTACCCTGACTTAGGGCAGAGGGAGATAGAAAGCACTGTGGGCGTCTGTGGGTATCCTAAAGGACTTTGATATTTTAATGAAGATGTTAAGTCACTACTTTAACTCTGTATAACATTAATAAACATTTCCTTTCCTTTCCACAAATCTCTGGCTTTGAGAGATATCTTTCCATAAGGCGGCGGACAATAACGGACCCTTTCTGTTGCTCAGTAACAGTTTTTGGGGGCTTATCTGGGATCTTAATTGCCCGTGGAAGGCTGACCCCTCGGGTTCGAGAAAGTGAGACTTTGGAAGTGTTTTGCCAGTCTCAAGAACCTTCTGTTGCTCTGTAACAGCAGCTTCTCATCAGTTTTTTCATCAAAATAGCCAGGCACTTGGAAAACAATTTAATATTCCTCACTCCCAAGCTAAGCAAATTATTAAAGAGGGTTCTGATTGCCAAGCCCTTAGCAAGGCACCCCTTTCTACAGGAGTTAATCCTTCAGGACTAAGGTATCAAATAATTTGGCAAAAAGATGTCACTCATTATGTTCCCTTTGGAAAATTCAAATACATTCATATTTCTATTGATACTTTGGTGCCCTACATGCATCTGCTTTAACAAGAGAATCTGCTAAAAATATACAAGCCCATTGGCTTAAGGCTTTTAGTCATTTAGGACAGCCTCAGCAAATTAAAATGGATAATGGCCCTGGATACCTTGCCCATTCTATTCAGCTTTTTCTTCAGCATTGGAATATCCAACATAAGACAGGAATATTGTTACAGAGCAACCAGAAGGTTCTCGAGACTGGCAAAACACTTCCAAAGTCTCACTTTCTCGAACCTGAGGGGTCAGCCTTCCACGGGCAATTAAGATCCCAGATAAGCCCCCAAAAACTGTTACTGAGCAACAGAAAGGGTCCGTTATTGTCCGCTGCCTTATGGAAAGATGTCTCTCAAAGCCAGAGATTTGTGAAAAGGAAAGGAAATGTTTATTAATGTTATACAGAGTTAAAGTAGTGACTTAACATCTTCATTAAAATATCAAAGTCCTTTAGGATACCCACAGACGCCCACAGTGCTTCCTATCTCCCTCTGCCCTAAGTCAGGGTACCGTAATTGCAAGGAAGAGGAGCACACGTCCGGGATCCAGGCTCTTGACACCATCAGCTGTGTCGTCTTCCAGGCAGGATCTCTGGTTAATCTGAAGCCATGTGGCACCTTCTCATGGCCTACTGGCAAGAGTTCTTTCACCCTTCTTCCAGGCAGTCTCTCTTGCTCCCAGGCCATTCAGCCAAAGGGAACACCCAAAAGCCGCGTGGTCCCTCCTCTACCAAAGCTGTGGGGAAGGGGTCCCCACTGTGGCAAAGCCTCGTGGCTCTCCATCTTCACCAAAGCTGCAGGGGTCTGCACTCTGGTGAAACCACGTGGAATCTCTCCCTCTGGCAAAGCTGCAAGAGGGTCTCCACTCGGGCAAAGCCTAGTGGCAATTCTCTGCTAAAGCCACATGGTGATTTTCCCTCATGGAGCTGCGGGTTCTGCTCTCTGGTGAAACCGCATGGATCTCTCTAATGGCTGCCGCGTCTCTGTTTTAAATACTGGCGCCAAACTTCCTCTGCAGCCCCATTTCCAACTCCTCCTACAATCGGTTATACCTGCTAGCATTCCCGTATATTTCCAAGGTTATTGGGATGCCATCATGAGTTTGGGCAGGTGTGTCCTCATTTTCTGGAGCCAATCTTCTCCAAGCTCCCACGCAGGTGCTTTAACTTAGGGTTCCTCCCCCAGTCACTTCCTTGGGGAAGTCCTTTCCATCCCCCCTGGCTCAGAGCATGGCCACAGCTGTTTAACATATCTATGAAACCAGTTAAAGCTTATAGATATGTTAACTGTCCATTCTGGAGGTTATCTGCAAAACCATTGCTGTGCAAAACAACTCAATGGCCCTGCTCCATTTGTCCCTTCCCCCAACTCATACCTGTGGGGGAGGGGGTGAGGACATCTTATATGTCCCTCTAATATTTCCTGGACACCGTGAGTTCTGGGCCCAATTCCAACTCCCTTTTTGGGGCCCCCCTCTTGGCTGCACCCTGTTACACTGCTGCTTCCTGGAATACAGTAAGGACACTAACTAAAGCATTGTTACCATCCACCAGCAGACTAGGCAGTCCTGAATGGGATCAAATATGAGTAATGAAGAGGGGGTGTTCTTGATTGTCAAGGAGTGACCGTAGGGTCAAAAATAGGTTAAGTAGATTGGGGTAAATAGAAGTCTTAATTAATGCCTAATCTAGATGCAGAATAGTATAAACAGTATATCCTTAGTCATAGGCTAAGTTCCTTGGGCCATTGTCACAGGACCATGATTGTAGTGAAAAGTTCAGCCCTTTGAGTAGAGGAATGTCCTGAGAATACAAAACTTCTCCAGTTTTTGCCCTCTTGCCAGGTAATGGCAGCCTGTCTGATTTTTCTGGACCCATCAAGAACACAGTTCTCATCCCAGTTATTGGCATTGTGCTGAATTTTTCTGCTAGCCTTATTTGAAGGAATGGAATGTTTTGAAGCAATTTATCTAAGGGCAGATTAATTTGTAGTCCTCCTATGAAATCAGCTATGGCACACTGAAATTCTAAAGACTGAGATGCCAATTGTTGTAAATAGACTTGAGTTCAGGGGATGTGAATAAAAGCAGGATCATATCCAAATAACTATTGTGTTTGCTCATGTCCTTTTATGATAAGATGGAACAATGCAGTTATATAGATGGTAATAATATGTTGTGGTTGATGAGATAGAAAAAGCCACTCTATCATAGCTAAGTGGGGTGATAGCTGTCCTATAAGACCTGTTATGGTGCTTAAGGTTGAGAAACAGAAATGCTGGAGAGGAAACTGTGAATTAATTCTAGTTAGTTGTCACTGCTGAATATGTTGATTTATTATATTTAATTCTTGTAGGGCCTATGAGAACACTTTTCTGGGGGAATTAAGATCTGAGTCCCCTTTAAGGGCATTAAATAAATGAGTTAATTGGTGGGTAGGTCTTCCAAGGCTGGGTTGCATCCAGTTGATTGCTCCCAGAAGTTGTTGGAGGTGATTAGGAGTTAAATCCTTGGGTGGATAAATTTGAAGGACTTGAGGCCAAATTGTCCTATTAAAAAGAATATAGCCTAAATATTTCCAAGGTTCTGAATGCTGGATTTTTTTTCTGGAGCAATTACTAGTGTAGCAGAGGCTACAGAATTTTTAAGAAAGGAAGCAGTTTTTGCTAAAATATCTTGTGAAGGAGCTGTCATCCATATAATGAAAGATAATTGAATTAGGAAACTGATGTCTTACTGGCTGAATGGCTGTATGAATGAAATGCTGGCAGATAGTTGGGCTGTTAAGCATTCCCTGAGGCAAAACTCTCCATTGAAACTTCTGTAAAGGCTGAGGATTGTTAATGACTGGGAGGGAAAATGGAAAGTCTCCTGCTGCTTTTCTGCTAAAGGGATTGTGATAAAACAATCCTTTAGGTCAATAACTAAAAGTGGCCAATCCCTTGGAATGCAAGCTAGATTAGAGACTCCTGGCTGCAGGGGGCCCATAGGTTGGAGGGATTCATTGATTTTTCTTAGATCATGATAAGCTTCCATTTGCCAGATTTCTTTGGTACAACAAAAATAGGCATATTCTGAGGGCCATTAGAGGGTTCAATATGATCTGCTTCTAATTGATGTTTAACTAAATGGCAGGTCCGTTCAAGTCACTCTCCTTTAAGTGGCCACTGGTCAACCCATGCCAGCATATTGGAGAGCCAGATAATTCATAGGGGAGTTATAAGAGCAGCGGCCATTAGGGAAAATGCAGCAGAGAGATTTGCATCCCCCACTGACTGCGGAGATCATGGCCCCAAATATTAAGGGCAATAGGCAGGATATTTGGTCAAATTCTCCCTGCCTGTCCTTCTGGTCTGTAATATTTAAGAGACCATACACTGACTTGTGGTTGAGAAACTCCTCCAACACCTGTTACAGGCATTCTGCTGTCTGTTAGAGGCTATTCAGGAGGCCAAAACTAGTTCAAGATAATGAAGACATCAGCTCCTGTATCTATGAGGCCCTGAAAGGTCTTATCCTTTATCTTTATTTGTAAGATTGGTTTATTTAATGTAATTGATTCTGTCCAAAAAACTGATTGATTGTCTGTACTACCAAAGCCTCCCTCTCCCCTCACTGTATTCCGAGTCTTTGAGATTACATAGGGGAGTAGGAACAGCTGGACAATACACATCTGGGCAGGAATAATATGATAACCAGAAGCTTTAAGCATGATTTTAATTTCCCCTTGATAGTCTGAGTCAATGCCTCCTGGCTGACCAAAAATGCCTTTGGTAGTAATACCATATCTCCCTAAGATTAAACCAACCATTCCTGCTGGTAAATGTCTCCAGATACCAGTGGGAGCTTTAATTACTTGATCCTGTTCTTTTAAGATGAGCTCATTGGTGGTGACCACGTTCAGCCTTGCACTTCCACAGATGGCTGCACAAAGGTCAGAAACTGTGCATTTCCCTACATTCCCTGATATTGATTGTTGTTCTGAAAGCTCCCATTGGGGTTGGGGGTGCTGGAGCGGGCACCCCCTCAGAAGTTTCCCTGAATAGGGTGGTGATTTTTGCCAAATTTAGAGCAGCATTTTTTTGCCCAATGTCTGCCCTTGCCACAACATGGACTGTTGGGAACCACCCTGCCTGGTTTCAGGAGCTGTAACCCCCCCATGGCTAAGGCTGAGTGAGCGACCTTCAGACTATAAGCCACTAAGGAGACGAAGCTTGTCTCTCTGGCAGGAGTGACGCTTCTGCTACTTTTACTTCATCCATAACTGGTCCCCAACGATTGATTGGTTAGCCAATGACAGGTAAGATTCCCCAAGGGGGGAACAACCTATGACAGGCACGATCATGTGGAGACCCCAAGGAAGGACTTGGGGAGCTACAGCAAAAGGGGGTGATGGACCCTCGCCCCTCAGCTATCCTGACATAGCCTGAGTCCTCATTCTGTCTGCCAGAAGTCTCCTAGTCTCTTGGCTGTCTTGCTGACTCTGCCTGACTTAAGCCTGAAACAATGACAGCAGGTGGTGCAATCCTGTGCTGGATAGGGTGGGTTCCCCAGGGGATCAGGCTTAAGAAAGAATATATAAATTCCTGTGAAACCTGCTTTGCTAAGAATGCTTTCAATTAAATGATAAGAGTCCAAGCAGGAAATGAGTTTGTTTCCCAAAGTTTTGTAGCCCTTCAGCTGACAGACCCTGACTCAGAATAAGCCCTCAGAGTTCTTTGTATGTTATCTATTGTTTGATCCTTACTGCCTGACAATGATTAATGAGCTTTACCTGTATTCCTGTGTAAAAGAAACCTAATGAAAGCCTATTGGGGAAAAGGCTCTTGGCCCTTCTCCTTTGAGATATCGGCCACCTTTCCTCCCCAAGCAGATCACGTGAGGCGGGGCTCACAGTGCTAGGTGACAAACCTTTATGTGGCTCTTCCCGGATGAGCCAGAAGTTAGATTAAGTGGTGTTGGAGGTCCCTATAAGGCTCCTGAAAGTCTCAGGAATTGATCCCAGACACCCTCGCAAGGTTCCAACTCACATGGGAACACCCTATTTCTTGGGCGAGGGGAGGAAGTGCCTTTTGTCTTCGGAGCTGGGTGAATGTCAAAAGCTCTCATACAAAACCTGTGAACAACACTAAATTCTTCTGGAGAGCAATCTTCAGAGTCTGGTCAAAACTGAAACACTCATTCACTACCCACTTTTCCTTATGCAGTTGGAAGAGGGAAAAGGCAAAATCAAAAGGACGGCAAAATGCGGCTTAAAAGAATTTGCTGAGATGCTTGTAAATTGTCCTTTAACTAGTTGATGTTTTCACAGCTGATTAAAGAGAAAGTCTTTGCTGTTTCTCCCAAGCCTAGACCTATTTAGGGGTTATGCCATGGGGATGGGCTTGTGAGTGTTTTTACAGTGTGCCTCTCATTGCATGGACTTTTGCTTGTGGCTGGTGGGAAACCTAGTGTTCTGATCTGGTTCACATCTAGCTAATCCTGTAACAGGTGACTTCTAGCAGTGATTGCCCTTGTGGTTTTTAACTGTTTGACCCATGCCTGGGAGATTGTGGAAAATACTTGGGAGAAAGAGCAAGGCTCCTACTCACTAAAGAAGGTACAGTTGCAAAGTGGTCACAAGAGAGGGCAACCTAGGAAGAAAACCTTTTTCCTCTGAAATCCAACATACCATATGACCTAACTGAAAAGCACTTGATGTCGTCAGCCCCTTACCTTGGCAGATGCATGCACTCTAACCAAGTTGGTATGTTGTACACAATGACAGCTTGGAGTCCTGGGTCCCTGTTCCTTGGCACCAGCTGATTAGGACACCTGCAAGCAGTGCCCACTGCATTGTGGATGAGACATGAGACAAATTCACATGGACTACCAAGTCCCGTGGAGGAAAAGGGATGGCTCAGCCACTCTCTCAAGAGGAGAGTGTGCTGACCCTTCCTTGACAAGCTTTTATTGCTTTCCTAGGCACATTACATGGATTGAGGAGAGCCCTCATTTACTATGCTCAGGTTCATGTTAGGTGGTTCCCTTTTACAGAAAACAAAGGAAAGAATCTTGCTAATTACTTCAAAGAGAAGGTTGTTGCAGACCAAAGGAAAAAGTGGTTGATCTGGTCACACTCCATACTTGGGATGTTTAGCACAGACTTTCAGAAGTTACAGTAAGCACTTGCTGCCTCAATTCAGGGTGAAGGAGTTTTGGCAAATGTAAGTCTCATAGCAGTCTAGGTACAATGCAGGTCTGACTCCCCATGGGAGAACCTGTCCATGGGCATGGGTGCTGTGTATCTGACTTTACTTTCCACTGGCCTTTCTGAGTGGGAGCTGATCCCAAACCACCACACAGAATGGTCTCTTATACTATAACATCTGTGGGCCATTGTTACATGTGTTTGATGCAAAAACTCAGAGATGGCAAAATTACAAGAAGGGCTTAGGCTTGAATTTCAGCAATGTGATCCTGAGAGATGCATGCTGCATTGGGCCACATTTTTAACTCTTCCCCTTAAAGGGGTTAAAAATAAGAAAATAAAGATGTTATTTATTTCATACATTATATGTTATCCTGTTATACTTATCATCAGGCCTTGTGCATGAGATAAGCCTACACCTTGGGCAGCCACCTATTTGGCCATCAGTAGGCCCTGCCTGCTGATATATCCATCTTTGTGTCACCACTAATTGGTTACCAACCAGATCCTCCACAACACACAATAGCCAAAGTGATGAGAAGTCACACACAAGATATATTTAAAGATAATGCCACCTTTATTTACTCTTTAGTTGTTTTTTCATTTCATTTTGTTTTAGTCTCTTGTTTTGTCTCTCATTGTCTCTCTCCCTTTCTCTTTCTCCTTTTTTATATCTATATCAGAAGTTGTGGGACTACAAGGATTTTGGGAGAAGTAGAAGATGGGATGCTAATGAATATATTTTGGTTCAAAAGAGGCACCTAGAGCAAGCATATTTGACCTAGAATGTCAATAGTTACTGTATTTGAAAATCCCAATGCAGATGTATACTAAGTGTTTGCTCTGCTTTAGTCTTCAAAAATATTTATATGTGTTCTGCACTTGAAGGCACTGTAGGCTGTGGATGCAGCTCTGTGATGGATCAAAGTGGTGTCATATGTGAAGACTTTGGTAAAAATTTCTGAGTTGCTACATTTTGTCATTTTGAATTTAGTAAATATGGGATGAAAGCTATGAGATTAAAGAGGGCAGAGAGGTTAGTAGTGGGGCCCAGGTGCCAATAACCAGAGAGACGGTGGCTGTCCCATGTGGAAAACTGGAAAGCACTAAAGCCAGAAATAAGACCCAGTCTTAGAAAACTGAAAGAACCTCCACTGTGCTTCTCTGGGGCATCTTCTCTGAAGGTCTCAATGAGTCAGGTCAGGCTTCAGCCAGAATCGATGTGTTGCAGCTCTGGTATTCTTTAACACTTGTGATCCCAGGTGTTGAGCTTTTGAAAAATGAAGGGTGTGGAGAAACATTAGAACAACAGAGGCAGGTCTGGGATAAGACAGGTGGGGCTGGCATCAGTTGGAAGACAGGGAGATCCTCAGCTGGATTGCATAAATGTGAGTGGGGATGGTGTCAGCTGGAAGATAAACAGATATGGAAAATCTGTCCTCAGTTTAAAGACAAAAAGTGGTGAGCAGGCCTGATGTCATTTTGAATTCTGGGAAAGTTGTGTATGGCTGGCTGCAGTTTAAGTGTATTCTTGTATCTTGTTTAAGAGATTGTTTAGATCTGTTTTGAGCATGTGTCTGTTCTGTTTCCTGAAGACCTCTTGAACACACTGTCATTACTGCAGTGTATATTTTTACATCGTTTGCCATGCATTGCTTGTCCATAAAAGTGAAGGTTTATTCCTGGGCTCTCTATTTATTTTCATTAATCTTTGTGAACTTTTTGCACCAATAACATACTGTTGTGGTTATTATTTATTTCTCTGAGGTGTGGTTTCAGATCTAGGAGTGTGACCTTTCCAACTCTGTTCTAGTTTCTTGAATTTTTGGCACTTTTGAGTCTTTTTGGTTCCATATAAAGTTTAGAATCATTCATTCTGGTTCTGAGAAGACTGAAATTGGTATTTTGATAGAAATTGCATTAAATCTGGAAATTTCTTTGGAAAGTATGATTTAACCTTTCTTATTTATTAGCATGTTTTTTTCTGTGTGCTTTTCAAATTCTTATTCATTGTCTTATAGGTATGATTCTAGAGTACTTTCCCATATTTAATTCCATTGGTCTCCCAACATTTAATTCCTTTTTATGCAGCTGTAAATGGGATTATTTCCTCCATTTCTTCCCCAGATTTTTTTTTGTTTAGATTTTATGTATTAATTTTTAGATAGAGGGAAAGGAAGAGAGGGAAAGAGTCATCAATGTGTGAGAGAAGCATGGATCACTTGCTTCCCACACATACCCAACCTGGGACCTTGCCTGCATTGTGGACACTTGCCCTGACTTTGAAGTGAAATCAGTGACTTTCAGTTTTTGAGATGATACCCAACCCACTGAGTAACACTAGTCAGGGTTCTTCTTCAGATTTTTTGTCATTTGTGTATACAAATGTGACAAATTTCTGTATGTTAATGTGTTATTTTCATACTTCAGTAAATTTCTTTTATTACTTCTATCCATTTTTTTATTCTCCTGGGTTTCTCTATTTTGCTATCACCTGCAAAAAAGAACAGTTTTACTTTATTCAACAGTTTTACTATTTGTTGAATAAATGCATGGGTTTTTTTCTTTTGTTTGTTTTTAGTATGTTGTGGCTACAAGTTGTAGCAGTAGGTTGAAATAGAGTGGAGAGAGTGGACATTTATTTTTCTTTTTTCTGGTCTTAAGAAGAAAGATTTATGTTTTCCACAATTGAGTATGATAATCACTGTGGGCTTATTCTATATAGCCTGTATCAACTTGAGAGAATTTTATTGCATATTCATTTTTAAATGTTGTTTAATCATAAATTGATATTGAATTTTGCTGAATGTTTTTTTCTGAATTTTTTATGATCATGTGACTATAATTTTTGATTTTGTTGATTTGTTTAATTACCTTACTTTTTATTTATTTATTTATATAAATTATTCTATTGTACAATTACAGTTATCTGCATTTTTCTTCCATCACTCCCCCTAACCCCAGCAAAACCCACCTCCCTCCCTTGCTTCCACCCTCCCCCTTGGTTTTCTCCCTGTGTCCTTTCTAGTAGTTCCTGAAAACCATTCCCCACATTGTCCCCTGCCCCTCTCTGGCTATTGTCAGACTGTTCTTAAATTCAATGCCTCTGGGTATATATATATTTTTTATTTTGTCGATTATGTTCCATTTAAAGGCGAGATCCTATAGTATTTTTCCCTCACCGCCTGGCTTATTTCACTTAGCATAATGCTTTCCAGTTCCATGTATACTGTTGCAAAGAGTAGGATCTCCTTCTTTCTCTCTGCTGCATAGTGTTCCATTGTGTAAGTGTATGACAGTTTTATGATCCATTCATTTACTGATGGGTACTTAGGTTGTTTCCAGCACTTGGCTATTGTAAATTGTGCTGCTATGAACATTGGGGTGCATAGGTTCTTTTGGATTGGTGTTTCCGGGCATTTGGGATACACTCCAGCAGTGGAATTGCCAGGTCAAAAGGCAGTTCCATTCTTATTTTCCTGATAAAATTTGATACTGTTTTCCACAGTGGCTGCACCAGTATGCATTCCCACCAACAGCGCACTAGGGTTCTTTTTTTTCCACATCCTCTCCAACATTTGTTTGTTTTTGATGGCCATCCTGACCAGTGTGAAGTGGTATCTCATTGTGGTTTTATTTTGCATCTCTCTGATGCCAGTGATGCTAAGCATCTTTTCATATGTCTCTGGACCCTGTATATGTACTCCTTGGAGAAGTGTCTCTTCATGTCTTTTGCAGATTTTTTAATTGGGTTGTTTGTCTTCCTGGAGTGGAGTTGTGTGAGTTCTTTATATATTTATTTTGGAGATTAAACATTTTTCCATGGTGCCATTGGCAAATATGTTTTCCCATATAATTGGTTCTTTTTTCATTTTAATGCTGTTTTCTTTAGCCATGCAGAAGCTTTTTAATTTGATGAGATCCCATTTGTTTATTCTTTCCTTTATGTCCCTTGCTTGGGGGATATATCAGTGAAGATGTTGCTCCGTGGAATGTCTGAGATTTTCCTGCTGATGTTTTCCTCTAGGACTTTTATGGTGCCATGACTTATATATAAGTCTTCTATCCACTTTGAATTTATTTTTGTGTATGGTGTAAGTTGCAGATCGAGTTTCATTTTTTTGCATACAGCTGTCCAGATCTCCAACACCATTTGTTGAAGAGGCTATTTCCACTCCATTTTGGGCTTCTTCCCACTTTGTCAAATATTAGTTAACTGTAGAGACTTGGGTTTATTTCTGGGTTCTTTGTTCTGTTCCACTGGTCTATATGTCTGTTCTTATGCCAGTATCAGGCTGTTTTGATTACAGTGGTTTTTTAGTAGTTTCATATCAACTATTTTGAACCCTCCTACTCTTTTCTTCTTTTTTTTTTTAAATTGCTGCAGCTAATTGGAGTCATTTGTGGTTCCATATAAATTTCTGAAACATTTGCTCTATGCCTTTCAAATATGTCATTGGTACTTTAAGAGGAATTACATTGAATCTATAAATAACTTTGGGTAGCATGGACATTTTGATGCTCTTAATTCTTCCAATCCATGAACATGGTATGTGCTTCCATTTATTTATGTCTTCCTTAATTTCTTTCTTCAGTGTTGTGTAGTTTTCTCAGTAGAGGTTTTTACCTCCTTTGTCAGATTTCTTCCTTGGTACTTTATTTTTCTTGTTGCTATATCAAATGGGATTTTTTCCTTATTTCTGCTTCTGATATTTCATTGTTGGTGTACAAAAATGCCTTTGATTTCTGAATATTGACTTTGTATTCCGCTGTTTTGCCAAATTCATTTATTAGGTTGAGTAGTTTTTTGGTGGGCTTTATTGGATTATCCTTGTACACTATCATGTCATTTGCAAACCATGACAGTTTTACTTCATCCTTTCCAATTTGGATGCCATTTATTTCTTTTTCTTGTCTGATTGCTGTGGCTAGGACTTTCAATACTATGTTGAGTAAGAGTGGTGAAAGCAGGAATCATTTTCCTGTTCCTGATCTTAGTGGAAAAGCTCTTAAATTTTTGCCCATTATGTATGATGTTGGCTGTAGTTCTGCCATATATCACCTTCATTATGTTGAGGAATTCTCCCTCTATTCCCATTTTGCTAAGTTTTTTTTTTATTATAAATGAGTGTTGTACCCTATCAAATGCTTTTTCCACATCTATTGATATGATCATGTGATTTTTGTGTTTCATTTTATGTGATGTATTGCTTTTATTGATTTGCAAATATTGTACAAATCTTGCATTCCTGGCATGAATCCCACTTGGTCATGTTGTATGAGCTTTTGAACATATTGCTGGATGAGGTTTGCCAATATTTTTTTGAGTACCTTTGTGTCTCTGTTCATCAGTGATATTGGCCTCAAGTTTTCTTTCTTTGGATGATTCTGGCTTCATAAAAAGAGTTTGGAAGACTTCCATCTTCTTGAATTTTTTGGAATAATCCATGGGGGATGAGGGGCTACCTCTTCCATAAATTCTTTATAAAATTCTCCTGTGAAACTGTCTAGTCCAGAGCTTTTGTGTGTTGGAAGCTTTTTCTTTACTGCTTCAATTTCATCTGCTGTTATTGGCCTGTTCAGGCTTTCTGCTTCTTTGTCATTCAGTTTTGGAAGATTATATTTTTCTAGAAACTTGTCCATTTCACCTAGGTTTTCAAATTTCCTGCCATATAGTTCTTCATAGTAATTTTGTACAATTTTTTGTATTTCTATGGTATCAGTTGTAATCTTTCCTCTTTCATTTCTGATTGTGTTTATTTGCATCCTCTCTCTTTTTTTTCTTGATGAGTCTGCTTAAAAGCTTGTTGATTAAGCTGGCTTAAAAGCCAGCTCCTGGATTGATTGATTGATTGATTTTTAAGATTTTGTTTTTATTTATGTTTAGAGAGAGGGGAAGGGAGGGAGAGAAACATCAATCTGTGGTTGCCTCTCATGTGCCCCCTACTGGGGACCTGGCCCGCAACCCAGGCATGTGCCCTGACTGGAAATTGAACTGTTCAATTCACAGGCTAGCACTCAATCCACTGAGCAACACCAGCCAGGGCAGCTCCTGGATTTATTGATGCTTAGAATTGTGGCTTTACTCTCTTAGGTCATTTAATCCTTCTCTGATATTGGTTATTTCGTTCCTCCTACTGCCTCTAGGCTGTGTTTGTGTTGTTCCTTGAGTTCTTGTAGGTATAGGGTTAGGTTGTTTATTTGAAATGTTTCTATCTATTTTATGTAGACCTGTATCACTATGAACTTCCCTCTCAAGAGTGCCTTCACTGTGTCCCATGAGTTTTGGATTGTTGTGAGTTCATTTTCATTTGTTTCCAGAAACTTTTTGATTTCTTCCCTAATCTCATTTTTGACCTATTCATTTTTAATAGCATGCTAGTCAATCTGCATGAGTTTTGAGTGTTTTGGGGTTTTTTCCTTGAGGTTGGTTTCTAGTTTCAGTCCCTTGTAGTTGGAGAAAGTGCTTTCTATGATTTCAATTTTCTTGAGTTTGTTGTATCTTGTTTTGCATCTATTATGTGGTCTATTTTGAAAATGGTCCATATGCATTTGCAAAAAATGTGAATTTTGCTTCTTTGGAATAAAAGGCTCTCTATATATATCAGTTAAGTCCATTATCTAGACCATTTTTCAATTCCACAATACCTTTGCTGATGTTTTGTTTGGAAGATCTATTTTTGACATTGGGGTGCTAAAATCCCCTACTATATGTCATTTTTTCATACCTGTGTGCCTCTCTGTATCTCTCTCTCACTGTTTTTCTTCCTTTTCTGAAAGCATTGCCTTTAGGATCTCTTGCAGAGCTCTTAGGTGGAGGTGTATTCTTTTAGATTTCTTTTGTCTGGTAAACTGCTAATTTGGCTTTCCATTTTAATTGAGAACCTTGCTGGATAAAGTAGTCTTCATTGCAGGCTTTTGGTTTTCATTACTTGGAATATGTCTTGCCATTCTCTTCTGGGTTGGAATGTTTCCATTGAGAAGTCAGCTGCTTGTCTTATCCAGGCTCCCTTGTATGTAACTTCCTCTTTCTCCCTTGCTGCATTGAAGATTCTCTTTATCATGGAATTTTGCCATTTTAATTATGATGTGTCTTGAAGTGGGCCTCTTTGGGTTCCTCTTGATTGGGACTCTCTGTGATTCTTGGATTTGTGTGACTTTTTCTCTCATCAAATTAGGAAAGTTTTCTATCATTACTTTTTCAAATAGGTTTTCTATCCCTTGCTCTTCTTCTCCTTCTGGAATCCTTATTATACAGATATTATTACATTTCATATTGTCTTGATTTCTCTTAATCCCTCTTCATTACTTCTTACCCTCTTTTCCTTTTCTTGCTCCTTCTGGCTGTTTTTTTCTACTTTGTCCTCCAACTCACTGATCCTATCTTCTGCTTCATCAATTCTGCTTTTCATTCCTTCCACTGTGTTCTTCAGTTCAGAAATTGTATTTTTCATTTCCTCTTGGCCCTTGTTCATAGTTTCTATTTCCTTTTTCATGTTGATATAGTTAGCAGTGAGTTCATTGTAGCTTCCCTGTAGTTTCTGGTAGCTCACTGAGAGCTCATGGAGCTTCCTGACAACCATTGCTTTGAACTCAAAATCTGATAGTTGAGTTGCCTCCATTTCATTTAGCATTCTTTTGGGGGCTTCCTCCTTTCCTTTCATTTGGGGATTGTTTCTTTGTCTTCCCATTGTTTGTGAGACTCTTCTTGTCAGCCTCAGCTTCTTAAATTCATCTGTTCTAGATCCCTGGGATTATGGTGTGAACTTCTGTGGTAGAATACCTGTGAGATTCAGTGGTGCAGTCTCCTTTGGGCATCCTGGTGTTCACAGCTTCCACTGTTTCAGTTATTGGGATGCTCCCTTTCTGGGTCCAACTCTGGTTTTTTCACAGTACCATGTTTTGTATTTTTTTTTTGTCTCACCTAGGATCATGGGTCTGAGCTCTGGGTCTTCACAAAGCCCTCTCCTCTGGTTGCTCGGCTGCCCTGGGTTACAGGGATGACCCTGGTCACAGGGCCTCTTGCAGTCACAGAGCTGCCTCTGGTCACTTGGCCACCCTCAGTCCCAGAGCCACCCCCAGTCCCAAAACCACCCCCAGTCCCAGAGCCGCCTTTGGTTGCAGGACCGCCTCTGGTCCTAATTTTTTTTCAGTTATTGTTGTCTGCAGTTTTCCCCCACCATTCCTCCGTGACTCCAGCAAAACCCTCCTCTCCACACTGCTTCCACTGTCCACCTTGGTTTTTTCATGTGTTGTTTACATTAGTTGCTGAAAACCATTCTCCCATTTTAACTGTTTTTAATCATGTTTTTATCTTTCTTAAATTTTGATGGACTTATATATTATTATTCTTTTTAAGGCTTAGGAATAAATTAAATTAGCATCACAGTTCACTTTTGTTTACAGGCATACATATTTTCATAGAAAAATTGTACTGTAAAAGGCTACAGGTGCTTACTTTCTATTGTCCTTTTTACTAATCAAGTGCTGTTTTCTAAATTTCTCCCCCAACTTCTCCCCATCACCCGAGCTACCTTTACCTCCTCCCCCTGTTTCCATCCCCCCTACAAATTAGAATATAATCAACAAGATCTGCCCTTTAATATTACATACCTCATCAGAGTAGGGTTCAAGTATGAATGTGAAATTCTCTGTCTCACCAGTGCTTCATATCTTCCAATGGTGTAGAAGTTAAACTCAGAGATTAAAAAATGCCCAGATGATAGGAAATGGAGTATTCTCCTCAGGGTGCTCTCATAAGTCTATGCACACCTAACTGTATTAAGCTCACTTCATAAATTTTGGCCATAAGCTCTCTATATGGCACAAGTCAGTGATGGTAAATTTGAGGGAGGATCACAGCAAGGATAGGCCAAGTGCTTCAGTGGGAAAGAAAAGAAGAGGACATACCTTCAGAGTGGCTCATATCAAGCACGGGTCATGCCAAGGCCCTTCTTGTACACTCTACATATGCTGTGTCAAAAGCCATCTTCTGTAGACCTATGAAGAATTTATTATGGATACAAAATCAATTAAATTTGTACATAGTCTTGTGACCCATCTTTCAGGTCAGCATTTGGAAATGCATCCAGATGCACAGAAGGCTATGAGGGTACCACCTGTGACGTATATAAAAGAGAATTCAGTGATATAAAGGTGACTGACACTTTGACTAAAACTAAAGCCCAGGATTGTGTCCACTTGTTTCACTGAGTTATGCCAAATGAATCACAACATGCCTGGTGGTAGCAGGTGTATCATATGCATTCTTCCAAGAGGAAATAACCCAAATTTATCCCAAGTATTTGGGTTGGCCTAGAACTTCATTGCCACTTTCAGAGATCCCTAATTTGGCCACAGATATAGGACAAGAAACAGACCTTATGGATGACACCTGAGAATACATGACAGGTTGCTTTCAATGTACATTTCTAGATTCAGAATGTCAACAGGCCTGTGAAGAAATAGACTGATGGCTTTCCAGGTGTGAGTAGAAATACATGGTTACGGGCAGCAACAGCAGATCCAAATGTATCTTCTGGAGAACCAGAGAAGTAAGCTGTCATGGCTGGTGTTATGCTAGATTAATTTACTAATATCTCCTTTTCATATAAGCTAATTAAAGCCCATGGCAATGAGAGGATATTCCCAACACAATCTGGAGGTGAGCAGAGTCAGTTTTTGTTGACAAGATGCTAGGTGTGCACATAGCAAAAGGATATACTGCAATAGGTTATGTTGAATGGTATTGAATACCATATAGGTGATTAGATAGCTAGTCGTGTAAATATTTCCATATGGTAACTCAGTACTATAGACATATGGGACACCTCTGGTGGACCCTGGAGGTAAGAACCTTTCTTAAGGACAAGCAATTGTCATTTTCACACTCCCTGAACCTGGGAGGGATCTATTGTAAGCAAGATCACCATGAACCACCAAAGAATTAACATCTTGAGTTCACCCCAAAACTGACAGGCTTTCAGAACGTATGTGGAGGGACAGATGACACAATGTTAAAAAGATCGGGTTTTCTGTACAAGAACAACAATTAAAATAAAAATAAACAAAAGATCAGGTTTTGTAATCTCTCCTTTTTCATTTCTGATTGTGTTTATTTGGATCCTCTCTCTCTCTCTCTTTTTTTTTTTCAGAAAGACTGTGTTTTACGTGTATGATTTGTGTTTAGTTGCTGTGAAAGTATTACCCAATTATCATTGTCAAACAATTTTGTAGATGTATTAATAGTTTGTAGTAAAAGCCTTGCATCAAAAGTCTGCAACAAAAGCAGAGTTTTCTACACTGTTCTTGTTGCCTTGCTTGGTCTATAGTCCTGGAAATTGCCTAGCAACACAATTGTTAACAGCATGAGAATTCATGTTTCTCATGAGAAATCTGTTTTGTTATTCAGAACTTAGAGAGGGCATCTATTTATTGGGGCTTATAGTGCTGTTAGAAAATCTGTGTGGCTTGGAGCTTGACAACAATTACTAAAGAAACAAAGGGTGACACACCACATGGAGATGGAAATTTTTGTGGAAAAAATGTTCATGTGATGGCTGCACATACCGGCTTTGGACTTCCCTTAATACAAGATGAGTATTCCAGTATCCTAAAGCTTTAGAGTCACTATGGACTCTGGGTCCATATGGAATCTTGGGTTTTGGTAACTTTACAACATGTCCACTAGAGCCTGAAAATTCTTATTGAAAGATAATATTTGTATTGTTAAAGTATCATTTTCCTTTGTGTATTTTTTTAGAAATGCTTTTCTCTGGTCCTATAGAAAGGTGGATGAGGATAATTTTTCTAGGATCATCAGAGTTTCTGCATAATGTCCCAGTGTGTTAAGGTGGCATAGTTGTCTGGTTCCCACTCTTCACATTGACAGCTCCTAGGCTCCTGTAGCAACATTGCACGCAGAGTGCAGAACCTTGCAAAACCAGAACTGTGGTGACAGCATGCTGCTTCTGTGTAAGGATGTGCTTTTTCCCCTTGAGTGTCAGAAAAAAAAACTATTAGTTAGAAGCTTCTTTAGATGCTGCTCCTTTTGACAAGTGTTTCAAATGTTTTATCATCTCACTACATAGCCTGCATACCCTGGACAAAATTCTTGACCTTGTCATTTTCTAAAGAGTCACAGAAAGAAGAACAATAAAGAAGAAAAAAGGAAATGTTGTTGCTAAAAAGGATTGTATTCTATAGGAAAAACAAAGGAAGAAACATAATGAAAACTGCTGAGAACCATCATTTCTTTGGTTTCTTTTGTTTAAGAGCAATGATACAGGACCCGTAACTTGCTCCAAAAACATTTTGGTTGTCCCATCTGCTCTGCTATGCACCTTGGGTGCTGTATTTCTGCAATCATATGTGAAATAACAACCAAAAGACACAAAGATCAGAAGAAATAAGAATCTAGCTCCCTATCCTTGACCCCATGCTGCCTGACAGAGGGAAATATATCAGAAGTCTTTCCTAGAGATTGTTCTACATACTGCTTTTACACAGTCTTTTGAAATTGGTAGCAAACTTCAGCAATTGTGATCATCTAGCTACAAGTGGATTCAACATTGTTTAATTAGAATGATAGCCTCTCACACTCCCCATTATCTCTCTTGCCCAGGTCTTCCCTCATAATTGTAGTTTTAATGACATATCCTCTATTTATTCTATGGCACATAACTTAAGATACTTTTTCTTTTCTGTGTCTAATATTTTACTTCAATATACAGGAAAGTATCCAATCATGTTCTCTGTCTGCTGATATCTATTATGTAAATACAAAAAAAATAATTACTGTAGCACAGATTCTGTTTCTCATTCAGAAATTTCAAAAAGTGAAGTTTCTCTCTAGGGTTTATATTATTTCCCACAAGCACATCACACATAGTGGAAGTTATAACTCACATTCAGCTAAGGAGTACAAATAAAGAACTTACAGATTAAAAATTTCCTCTCCATATTTGATGCTGAAAGAGAAGGGGTCATGTCAATGTTGCTCGTACCTCTTAAATCTGGAGACACAAATAACAATTATTCTAGTTCACCTTCTAAATAAAGTAGTGTTTAGGTTTTGGATCCAAATGAGAATCCTCAGAGAAACTGCCTCAATATAAGGATAAACTAGCTTTATAATAATTAAAAATAATTTAAGATCATTTTTCATACACACACACATAAAATTAAAAATAAACTCTTTGAAACCTGTTGGCATTTTCCCACCACAAACATAAAATATGGCCAAAAGGTGAGGTAATGAGCTTAACTGAAGGGACAATATGGAACAGTCAATTCAGCATGGTGTCTATACAGGACTGACCATGAGTTCTACTTTGTTGATAAGCACACATGCCCAAACATTGCACAGTGAACCACTATAATACAGACTTCTATGTCCAAGTGGCAAATAAATGAACACACTTAACACACAGTTGAGAAATAGAGATGCATGTTCTACAATGAGTACATACCCATGGACTTAAAACCTCTGCAGGAACTGCTTGCTCACAAACAGCTTTTAAGCAGACAGTTGATTCCCGGGACTTTTGAAAGGTTTCGAAACGCACATATTATCATATCTAAGGAAATTGCACTGGGTAACAGAAAATGCACTCTTAGTTCAGAATTCACTGTGATAGGGACAATACTGTTTGTTGCACATAAGTTGTGTGCTCTACCTGCTTCTTTCGGTAGAGCTTCACATTTCTGCTGGAGAAAATACAATGGAGAGAAAGTACACATTAACACTGTATTCTCCGTGAAAAACTAAGAGTCCATGCTAGGATTCACTCCTTTGCTGGTGGATAAACACGTCAGTATCTCACTCTCTCAAAGTTCTTCCGAATTGAGATTTCAGAATTATTCCTCTACATAATAGTGACAACACTTAATTTCATGGAAGACACCATTTCGTTCATGTTTTCTACTGAGTCCATACCCCAGGAGTTAAAATCACTACAAGAACAGTTTGCTCACAAACACCTTTTAAGCAGACAGTTGATTAGGCAGAGCGCTGGAAGGTTGCAAAAAACACATTCTATTATAGCTAAGGAATATTCGCTTGGTAACAGAAAATGCACTCTGAATGTAGTATTCACTGAGGTACGAAAACTACTGTTTGTTACACATAAGTTGTGTGCTCTACCTGCTTCTTTTGGTGGACCTTCACATTTCGGCTTTAGAAAATACAAAGGAGAAAAAGGACACATTACCACTGCATTCTCCATCACAATCTCATAGTCTATGCTAGCATTCCCTCATTTGCTGGTGGATAAACACGGCAGTATCTCACTCTCTCAAAGTTCTTCCGAATTGAGATTTCCGAATGATTCCTCTACATAATAGTGACAAAACATAATTTCATGGAACACACCATTTCGTTCATGTTTTCTACTGACTGTATACCCCTTGAGTTAAAATCACTACAAGAACTGATTGCTCACAAACAGCTTATAAGCTGAGAGTTGATTCAAAACAGCCTGAAAGGTTTCAAAACACACCTTTTTATCATATATACTGAAAATGCTCTCAGTAACAGAAAATGCACTCTGAATGTAATATTCACTGCAGTACGAACAATGCTGTTTGTTGCACATAAGTTGTGTGCTCCACCTGTTTATTTTAGAGGTGTTTCACATTTCTGCTAGAGAAAATACAAAGGACAAAAAGTACATATTACCACTCCGTTCTCCGTGAAAATACCAGAGTCCGTGCTAGGATTCACACATTTGCTGGTGGACAACCCCGTCAGTATCTAACTCTCTCAAAGTTCTTCCGAATTGAGATTTCGGAATGGTTCCTCTACATAATTGAGACAATACTTAATTTCATGGAAGACACCACTGCAATCGTTTTCTATATTGAGTCCATACTCCTGGAGTTAAATTTCCTGCTAGAACGGTTTCCTCAAACAGCTTTTAAGAAGACAGTTGATTGGGGAGAGTGCTGGAAGGTTTCAAAAAACACATTTTATTATAGCTAAGGAATGTTCGCTTGGTAAAATAAAATGCAGGCTGAATGTAATATTCCCTGCGGTACGAACAATGCTGTTTGTTGCACATAAGTTGTGTGATCTACCAGCTTATTTTAGTGGTGCTTCACATTTCTGCCGGAGAAAATACAATGGAGAGAAAGTACACATTACCACAGCATTCTACGTGAAAAACTCAGAGTCCGTGCTAGGATTCACTCCTTTGCTGGTGGATAAACACGTCAGTATCTCACTCTCTCCAAGTTCTTCCAAATTGAGATTTCAGAATTATTCCTCTACATAATAGTGACAACTCTTAATTTCATGGAAGACATCATTTTGTTCATGTTTTCTACGGAGACCATACCCCTGGAGTTAAAATCACTACAAGAACAGTTCGCTCACAAACAGCTTTTAAGCAGACAGTTGATTAGGGAGAGTGCTGGAAGGTTTCAAAAAACACATTTTATTATAACTAAGGAATGTTCGCTTGGTAACAGAAAATACACTCTGAATGTAATATTCACTGCGGTATGAACAATGTTGTTTGTTGCACATAAGTTGTGTGCTCTCCCAGCTTATTTTAGTGGTGCTTCACATTTCTGCTGGGGAAATTACAGAGGACAGAAAGTACAACTTACCACTGCATTCTCCATGAAAATATCAGAGTCCGTGCTAGGATTCACTCCTTTGCTGGTGGATAAACACATCAGTATCTCACTCTCTCAAAGTTCTTCCGAATTGAGATTTCGGAATGGTTCCTCTACATAATAGTGACAACACTTAATTTCATGGAAGACACCATTTCGTTCATGTTTACTACTGAGTCCATACACCTGACTTAAATTTACTGCAAGAACTGTTTCCTCAAACAGCTTTTAAGAAGACAGTTGATTGGGGAGAGTGCTGGAAGGTTTCAAAAAACACATTTTATTATAGCTAAGGAATATTCACTTGGTAACAGAAAATGCACTCTGAATGAAATGTTCACTGCGGTACAAACAATGCTGTTTGTGGCATATAAGCTGTGTGCTCTCCCAGCTTATATTAGTGTTGCTTCACATTTCTGCTGGGGAAATTACAAAGGAGAGAAAGTACACTTTACCACTGCATTCTCCATGAAAATATCATAGTCCGTGCTAGGATTCACTCATTTGCTAGTGGATAATCACATCAGTATCTCACTCTCTCAAAGTTCTTCCGAATTGAGATTTCGGAATGGTTCTTCTACATAATTGTGACAATACTTAATTTCATAGAAGACACCATTGCAATCGTTTTCTATATTGAGTCCATACTCCTGTAGTTAAATTTACTGCAAGAACTGTTTCCTCACAAACAGCTTTTAAGAAGACAGTTGATTGGGGAGAGGGCTGGAAGGTTACAAAAAACACATTTTATTATAGCTAAGGAATGTTCGCTTGGTAACAGAAAATGCAGGCTGAATGTAATATTCACTGCGGTATGAACAATGCTGTTTGTTGCACATAAGTTGTGTGATCTACCAGCTTTTATTAGTGGTGGTTCACATTTCTGCCGGAGAAAATACAATGGAGAGAAAGTACACATTACCAAAGCATTCTCCGTGAAAAACTCAGAGTCCGTGCTAGGATTCACTCCTTTGCTGGAGGATAAACACGTCAGTATCTCACTCTCTCCAAGTTCTTCCGAATTGAGATTTCGGAATGGTTCCTCTACATAATAGTGACAACTCTTAATTTCATGGAAGACACCATTTCGTTCATGTTTTCTACTGAGTCCATACCCCTGGAGTTAAAATCACTACAAGAACAGTTCGCTCAAAAACAGCTTTTAAGTAGACAGTTGATCAGGGAGAGTGCTGGAAGGTTTCAAAAAACACATTTTATATAGCTAAGGAATATTCGCTTTGTAACAGAAAATACACTCTGAATGTAATATTCACTGCGGTAAGAACAATGCTGTTTGTTGCGCATAAGTTATGTGCTCTCTCAGCTTATTTTAGTGGTGCTTCACATTTCTGCTGGGCTAATTACAAAGGAGAGAAACTACACATTACCACTGCATTCCCCAAGAAAATATCAGAGTCCGTGCTAGGATTCACTCATTTGCTGGTGGATAATCGTGTCGGTATCTCACTCTCTCAAAGTTCTTCCGAATTGAGATTTCGGAATGGTTCCTCTACATAATAGTGAGAACATTTAATTTCATGGAAGACACCATTGCAATAGTTTTCTATATTGAGTCCATACTCCTGGAGTTAAATTTACTGCAACAACGGTTTACTCACAAACAGCTCTTAAGAAGACAGTTGATTGGGGAGAATGATGCAAGGTTTCAAAAAACACATTTTATTATAGCTAAGGAATATTCGCTTGGTAACAGAAAATGCACACTGAATGTGATATTCACGGCGGTACGAACAATGCTGTTTGTTGCACATAAGTTGTGTGCTCTACCAGCTTATTTTAGTGGTGCTTCACATTTCTGCTGGGGAAATTACAAAGGAGAGAAAGTACACATTACCACTGCATTCTCCATGAAAATATCAGAGTCCCTGCTAGGATTCACTCATTTGCTGGTGGATAAACATGTCAGTATCTCACTCTCTCAAAGTTCTTCCGAATTGAGATTTCGGAATTATGCCTCTACATAATAGTGAAAACACTTAATTTCATGAAAGACACCATTTCGTTCCTGTTTTCTACTGAGTCCATACCCCTGGCTTTAAAATCACTACAAGAACTGTTCGTTCACAAACAGCTTTTAAGAAGACAGTTGATTAGGGAGAGTGCTGGAAGGCTTCAAAAAACACATTTTATTATACCTAAGGACCATTCGCTTGGTAACAGAAAATGCACTCTGAATGTAATATTCAATGCAGTACGAACGATGCTCTTTGTTGCACATAAGCTGTATGCTACCCCAGGTTATTTTAGTGGTGCTTCACATTTCTGCTGGGGAAATTACAAAGGAGACAAAGTACACATTACCACTGCATTCTCCATGAAAATATCAGAGTCCGTGCTAGGATTCACTCATTTGCCGGTGGATAATCGCGTCGGTATCTCACTCTCTCAAACATCTTCCGAATTGAGATTTCGGAATGGTTCCTCCACATAATAGTGACAACACTTAATTTCATGGAAGATACCATTTCGTTCATGTTTTCTACTGAGTCCATACTCCTGTAGTTAAATTTACTGCAAGAACTGTTTCCTCAAACAGCTTTTAAGAAGACAGTTGATTAGGGAGAGTGGTGGAAGGTTTCAAAAAACACATTTTCTTATAGCTAAGGAATGTTCGCTTTGTAACAGAAAATACACTCTGAATGTAATATTCACTGCGGTAAGAACAATGCTGTTTGTTGCACATAAATTGTGTTCTCTCTCAACTTATTTTAGTGGTGCTTCACATTTCTGCTAGGGAAATTACAAAGGAGAGAAAGTACACATTACC
>PVKU01007511.1:0-86584 GCA_004027475.1 Anoura caudifer
TTTTTTTTTTTTTTTTTTTTTTTTTTCATTTCAAGTTTTTAATGAAAGTTGTATATAGGATTACATTATTCCTGCATCTTCTCAATTGTTTCTTCCTCGAATTTGCCCTTTTCCTTTCCTACTTGGTGAGATTTGGCTTTATATTCAAGGATTTTTTGCGATCTTTGTCCAGCTTTAGTCTAGTGATGACCACCTTGCTGGGGTGAATGCTCACATGAACGGTTATACCATTAGCTTTCTCCTGTTGCACTCATTCAGTGCAGGGCACATATTTCTTCCTATACATTTGGACTACTTTGCCAGTTTGCTGCCTTTTGTAGCGTCCTCTCACAACCTGAACTTCATCATCCTTTCGGATGGGCATGAATCAAACATTGTACTTCTGTCTCAGTTCTTTGGAAAGAGGAGAAGACATAATCTTCCTGCGAATGTGAGGAGGTGCACTGAAATGCCTTTCACATTTCTTGCTCTGGTCAGAAGTCAGAAAACTTCGTTTTGACCTCTGGTTCCTCTGCAATGGCCACAAAAGGGAGGAGCTGAATCTTTTTTTCTACTTTGTGAAATTATGTGCTAAAACAGGCACTGTTTTTGAATACTCAAGGAAAATGAGTCACTGATATTGTCTCTCAAAATAAAAAAATTTCCCCCTGTAAACAGATTCCTTTACCTTTCAAGTAGACCAGCAAATATTTATTTGAGGGTAATACTTTGTTAATTTGGATATTTAATACCACTTTGATCTAGAAGAAGAATCCTTAAAACTTTAGGAAATTCAACATAATGGTGGAGGCCACAGAGGAACCTATATTCAGTTCTTGGCTTCAATCTGTAGAAGTTTATTAGAGCACTACTGAATGAGGGGCTGAAACCCATTAAGTCACCTTTTTTTAGTGTTTCCCTCAGTTCCAGTTAGGATTCTTGATTATTGATACCCCTAATTTTGTTTGTTTCTCTGTTTGTCTTCACTCCTGGCACAACCTGTATATATTTCACAATGGGCTGACTTAACCCTAGGCACCTATTAGTTAAAAGATTATTGTCAGGTTTAGCCTTTTGAAGCTTGTCGTTCTGTGGACCCACTAAGGAAAATACAAAGAGACATCTTTTTGGACAAGGCAGAGCAAAATGTAGAAAGGAACAAGAGAAACTTATTCATATTTGGCTACCATATGACATAATTCAGTTTTGCAAAATGCTAACTTTGGTCCAAGTCCCCCTCACCTAAGACAAGACAGAATTTATACATGGCTGTGATGGGATATTTATTTAATTGTTCAAAACGCTTCATTGGATTAGCCAGCACCCTGGCTGGTGTGGCTCAGTGGATTGAGCGCCGGTCTGTAAACCGAAAGGTCACTGGTTTGATTCCCAGTCAAGGCACATGTCTGGGTTGCAGGCCAGGCCCCATTTGGGGTCATGCGAGAGGTAACTAATTGATGTCTCTTGCACATCACTTTCTCTCCCTCTTTTTCTTCCTCATTCCCCACTCTCTAAAAATAAATAAACAAAATCTTAAAAATAGGATTAGTTTCCCATCCATTGAGTTCACTGGTGTTTACTTAATTTGGTATAAAAATTAAGGTGTTTTCAATCGGTGGTTTGAGGCTTTATTTCCTTGCGCTGGGACCCTGGGTTAAAAAGAACCCAGGTATAAAAAGAACTTGTAGCAGGACTTCCGGCCAAGGTGGAGGCATAGGTAGACACACTGTGCCTCCTCACACAACCAAAAGAAGGACAACGATTTAAAAACAAACACAACCAGAACTGACAGAAAAATCAAACTGTATGGAAGTCCGACAACCAAGGAGTTAAAAAAGAAACATCCATCCAGACCAGTAGGAGGGACAGAGATGGGCAGCCAGGCGGAGAGGACTCATGGCAAAGTGGTGGTGGAGGACGGGGGTGGGCAAGGCAGCGGCTGGCGGACCCAGTGAGATGGTGGATTGTAGAACGGGATGCACAAGGCTGCAGCTGGCTGGTAAGGCTCAGTGGGTGGACCGGGCGGTCCCACATTTGTGCACAGATAAACCAGGGGGAACAACTGTGAAGTGAGACAGACCTTGAAACCCAGGGTCCCAGCGCAAGGAAATAAAGCCTCAAACCACCGATTGAAAACACCTGTGGGGGCTGAGGTAGCAGCAGGAGAAACTCCCAGCCTCACAGGAGAGTTCGTTGGAGAGACCCACTGGGTCCTAGAATGTACACAAGCCAGCCCACCCAGGAATCAGCACCAGAAGGGCCCACTTTGCTTGTGGGTAGTGGGGGAAGTGACGGAAATCCCGCAGAGAGCGAAGCAAGTGGCACTGTTCCTTCTCAGACCCCTTCCCCACATACAGCGTGACAACCCAGCGATGTGGGTTGCCTAGCTCTGGTGAACAACTAAGGCTACTCCCCTTATATATAGCAGGAGAGCCGAGAAGGAAAAAAAAAAATGGTCCAAATGAAAGAACAGATCAAAGCTCCAGAAAAAATACAACTAAGTGATGAAGAGATAGCCAGCCTATCAGATGCACAGTTCAAAACACTGGTAATCAGGATGCTCACAGGATTGGTTGAATTTGGGCACATATTAGATGAAAAAAATGAAGGCAGTGCTAATTAAAATAAAGGAAAATGTACAGGGAACCAATAGCGATAGGAAGGAAACCGGGACTCTAATCAATGGCATGGACCAGAAGGAAGAAAGAAACATTCAACCAGAAAAGAATGAAGAAACAAGAATTCAAAAAAATGAGAGGCTTAGGAACCTCCAGGACATCTTTAAACACTCCAACATCCAAATTATAGGGGTGCCAAAAGGAGAAGAGGAAGAGCAACAAATTGAAAGCTTATTTGAACAAATAATGAAGGAGAACTTCCCCAATCTGGCAAAGGAAATAGACTTCCAGGAAGTCCAAGAAGCCCAGAGAGTCCCAAAGAAGTTGGATCCAAGAAAGAACACACCAAGACACATCATGATTACATTACCCAAGATTAAAAATAAGGAGAGAATCTTAGAAGCAGCAAGAGAAAAGAAGACGGTTACTGACAAAGGAGTTCCCATCAGACTGTCAGCTGATTTCTCAAAAGAGACCTTACAGTCAAGAAGGGGCTGGAAAGAAGTATTCCAAGTCATGAAAGGAAAGGACCTACATCCAATATTACTCTATCCAGCAAAGCTTTTATTTAAAATGGAAGGGCAGATACAATGCTTCTCAGAGAAGGTCAAGTTAAAGGAGTTCATTGTCACCAAGCCCTTATTATATGAAATGTTAAAGGGACTTATCTAAGAAAAAGAAGATAAAAAATATGAACAGTAAAATGACAGCAAACTCACAGTTATTAACAACCACACCTAGAACAAAAACAAAAGCAAATAAGCAAACAGCTAGAACAGGAACAGAACCACAGAAATGGAAATCACATGGAGGGTTAGCAATGGGAGTGGGAGGGGGAGAAAGGAAGAAAAGGTACAGAGAATAAGTAGCATAAATGGTAGGTAGAAAATAGACAGGGGGAGGTTAAGAATAGTATAGGAAATGTAGAAGCCAAAGAACTTAAATATATGACCCATAGACATGAACTAAAGTGGGGGAATGTGGGTGGGAGGGGGCGTGCAGGGTGGAGGGTTATAAAGGAAGGGGAATGGGACAACTGTAATAGCATAATCAATAAAATATATTTTTAAAAAATAAAGTAAAAAGAACTGTAGCATTCCCTGCTTTTTCCACCTCATGAGGGCATCAAGATTTTATAACGCTGCCCTTTAGCTTCCCTAACTAGAAAAGAGTAGAAAATCTGCAGAATTATAGGAGGAGGATCCAAAGGCAAAGGAGTCTGTATTATGAGCATTTCGCTTCATGTGTCCTCTAGGTCTCCCACTGGCTCCCTTCCTCTCGTCATGCATCTTGCTAATGGACAGACCATGCCTGTGCTGCCAGGGCCTCCAGTACAGATGCCTTCTGTTATATCGGTAAGCTCTTTAGTAGGGACAACCAGCCCTACCAACACACAATCCCTCCCTTCCACCTGAATGCTCATAAACACACACAAGCCCCAGGGAAACATGGGCTCTGGTCTGTATTAGTTGAGCCTGGCAGCCTGCCCAAACACTTCAGTAACCTCTGCCAATCCAGCACTATGGAATACTAGACAAAGACTCATCTGGACAATTGGCTCCTGGTCTAGGAATTGATCTTGCCAGCCTGTTGATTGGTTGATTTCTCTTGGCACTTAGCACCTCCCAAATTGCCCACCACTTTCTTCAGTATACGGCCCCAGCCTTTTCCATAGAAGTTGTTATAGCCCTGAAGGATTAGATTCCCTACGCTATTGTGCTCCATGGAAGAGGGCATTTCCCAGGATCCCTGTATACCCTATATACGCAGGTTGCACAGAACAAGCCCTAATGTGCCAATCTCAAAATCATAGCCTTTTGAGGAAACTTTTGCCCCACCAATACTATTATGTTCTCTTCTGGTTTTTCTTCCTTCTCTTACCCAGCTGGCCAGGCCTGTGTCTATGGTGCCCAACATTCCTGGTATCCCTGGCCCACCAGTTAACAGCAGTGGTTCCATTTCTCCCTCTGGCCACCCTATGCCATCAGAAGCCAAGATGGTGAGTACATTCCAGCCTGGGGCAACATTGGCTCTTTCTGAAAGAAGTGATACCAGCCTAGGTTTTTCAAGTATGGCAAGTGAGGGAACCTTCTGGGAATTGGCAAAGCTATAAACACCCTGTTGTGACATCTAAAGAAAAAAAGACCCTGATTTAGGATTCCCATCTCCTCTCTTCCACCTTTGGAGCCTGGTACATATACCATGGCAGTGAAGAGGCAGCACAGATTGTTTGGAATGGAACACTTGCTGTTTCAGTTCCAGGGTGACAGATGGAGGGTGGATGAGTGGGCAGGAGAGCTGGCCAAGAGGCAAATAGCTGCGTAACCAGTACCTGGCCACATTCCAGGAGAGAGCTTTCATCTGGACTCTATTGCTTCAACAACCCCCACCCTCCAACTGTGCCCAGGATGATAGCCAGGGAATAGAGCAGGCATTTTAGGACTCCAGGTGCACATTCTCTCTCCCTGTCATTATTTTTTTTTAATTCCTCTGTTAAGGGAAAATTGGTGTGGAAATTTTAGCTATGTATAAGTTCAGCAATGATATCCAAGCCCACTCTTTCCCACCCTTGATAAAAATCTCACCCTTAAGCTTTTCTTCCTTATCTTTCCCCACAGAGACTAAAAGCCACCCTGACCCACCAAGTCTCCTCAATCAATGGTGGTTGTGGAATGGTGGTGGGTACTGCCAGCACCATGGTGACAGCCCGTCCTGAGCAGAGCCAGATCCTCATCCAGCACCCTGATGCCCCATCCCCTGCCCAGCCACAGGTCAGTTGGGCCCTTGGGTGAGAGAACCAGCTATCTCCACATTGCTTTTTGTGTCTTGTGTTTTTTAAGGAACAGAAAAATTGAAAAAATTGGATTTCAGCTTTCTGGGCATCTTCCTGTGCTTTTGTTCTTGTTGACAATTTGACAGTAGCAAAGTGTTCCATTCTTTATCCACCCTTGTGTTATACTTACATGTAAACAGACTAGATGGTGCAGAACTGTCACAGAAGAGGTCTTTTGTTTTTTTGTTTTTATCTGTATGTGAATGATGTATCTGTGGATCCCTCTAAAATGTGACAGAATCTCACTTCAGACCACTTTGTGCACCATACAAAGGAGGTTCTTCTAGTCTCTTTCCCATCTATTAAGTCTTTTTAAAAAAACTTGATTACATTTTAGAGAAAAAAATTAAATAGTAATACATAATATGTGATGTCACAGTACTAAGATGGCTTAGTTAGCAAACACAAAAATTGCACCTTTTCCTTATCAATTTAATCTCTTAAGATGGAGAAGTTCCATTTAGATGCCCAATTATTTTCTCAAGGAGGCCTCATTTTTAGTAAATTTCTTTGGAAACTGAATAGGCCTCAGTTTTATATTGTCTGTACTGGACAACAACCTGTGATTGGTTTCTAGAGTTGCATTCTTTGCCCAGCCCCTTTTCCTGATGTCACCACCTGCTTTATCAGTTACTATCACATGTCCTGACATTTAATGACCTCATGCTGTCTTAAAGCATGGCCAACAACAAAACCTTCATTTGAGTTTTCCTGTTGGAAGCTAAGCCTGCCCATTCTCATGTATCCCTTGGCAATGCCAGTCCCTGGAGATGGTACAGCAATAGCCCCTTGCCTGAGTTGTGCTGCTTTGCCTCTTGAGGAAATGATATGACTTCTTTTTCAGTCACCACTGATTCCTTTCCTTCTCATTCTTCCCTTTCTCTCAGCATGTTCTTTCACCCCCATTCCCTGCATGAGTTACTGAGTTGCCTGTGAGAGAACTGGAACTTATTGTTTCCTTTTCCGCATCCTTGATAAAATACCAGTCTTTACATGTGGTCCAGGGAGCTCAGGACAAAGAGGAAATTTTAAATCTCAAGAGAACTGGTGTAAACTTCCCCTGGTATAGTGAGAAGCAATTAACCAAGGCTTCTAGCTCATTAAATTGAGTTTGAAATTTCCTCCCCACTTTTTTCTTTTGGGAGAAATATTAGTCTGAATAAATAAAATTATCTCTTGATTATTTTAATGAAGAACATGATTCAGTAGGGCCTGAAGTGGAGTGTAAGATTTTTTCTGCCCCCTGGCTGGTGTGGCTTAGTGGATTGAGTGCCTGCCTGAGAATGAAAGGATTGCTGGTTCGATTCCTGGTCAGGGCACACGCCTGGTTTGCAGGCCAGGTCTCCAGTGGAGGGGCACGTGAGAGGCAACCACACGCTGATGTTTCTGTCCCTCTCTTTCTCCCTCCTTTTCCCTCTCTAAAAATAAATAAATAAAATATTTTAAAACAAATAAATAAAAATTTTTAGAAGATTGTATTTTTTTATAAGCTCATGCTTATTCTCATGCAACTGGTATGAGTTCTGGCATTTGGAAACTAATATAGATACTCCCTAGTAGCAACAGATCTGGAACAAATTTTATATTTGGCATTGTTTTACATTATATAGTTTCTTTTATACAGATGGCTTACCTTTCTACGTTTTAATTTTTGCCACTATTATAAAATTGGTCTATCTTTTCTGAATGTGTATCAGTTAACAGAAAGGGAAGGTGATCCAAAAGTGCTTTAGTGTCAAGGAACATCATCAGCCTGAAGTTTGAAGACAAAAGACAATCCCATATCACCAATTTGTAAAGGGCTTAGAAATGCTTTTCTGTTTAAAAAAGAACAAGACAGGGAGGGTTGATGAGGATGATTAATAACTGATGATAAATAAAAAGAATATACTAATCCATAGCTCATAATAGCCTAATTCTCACTAGTAGTAAAATTTTTCTTCTTTTCTGAAATTTGTTGTAGCATTCAGTTGTTTGTGTATATATTCCTTGTTCAAATCAGTGATATGTAAACTTTTTTATTCCAGTCTTGCTAAAAGTTCCCATACCTTCCTTTATGATTTCCCTGCCTACATTTCCTATTCTTAAGAAACAAAAAGTGATCCTAGTTTTTCATTTTATCTGTCTCAGAAATAATCAGTTTGCTACTGAACTGTGGTTGTCTAAGTATGGAACTGAGAAGACTGGAAGGAAATTGGAGGCAGAATGAGTAATAACTACAAAAGAGAGGCTAAGGGACATAGTAATGAGACTTACTGTGGTTACAGAGACTGGTACATCTCTGCCAGGTTTTCCTAATATACCTAACATCAGGTTTAATTTGGAAAGGATTGACATTCCTTTCAAGTAACTCCTCTTCCTTCCTGGGCCACAGGTCTCACCAGCCCAGCCCACACCGAGCACAGGAGGGCGACGGCGGCGCACAGTGGATGAAGATCCAGACGAGCGGCGGCAGCGCTTTCTGGAGCGCAACCGTGCTGCAGCCTCTCGCTGTCGTCAGAAGCGGAAGCTATGGGTGTCCTCCCTAGAGAAGAAAGCAGAGGAACTCACTTCTCAGAACATTCAGCTGAGTGTGAGTGGGTCCTGGATGATTGTTGGGATTGTTGAACCTTGAAAGTGGGGTTGAATCAGAAAAAAAGTGGGGCAATATAATCGAAGATGGTAATTCTTTAAATTAGGACAGTTCCAGATGTTCCAGGAAGAAAGCAGAAAGAATCCCTTAAGTCAGAGTTGAAATCTCTTCCCCAGAGGTTGGAAAAGACACCATCTATTCCCAAATCTGCTACTAGAATGAGTCATTCATAGACCAATTTGGATGAAGGGAATTAGATTAAGCACCCCAGGGTGCTCTTTTAAGTCATCAGTACACTCTGACTGGGGTTGTGGAACACCCAAAGGGAAATGGATTTGCCCCAGATAATGCAGCTTAATAAAAGAAAGAAAAAGCAACACAGCCCTGGCCAGGCAGTTCACTTGATTAGAGCAGCAACCTATATACACCAAGGTTGCGGGTTCCATCCTCAGTCAAGGCACATACAGAAATCAACCAATGAATTCATAAATAAACAAATCAATGTTTGTCTGTCTGTCTGTCTCTCTTTGTCTCTCTCTCTCTCTCACTGTCTTCTCTCTCTTCCCTCTTCTCTCTAAAATCAATTTTAAAAAAACACTTGTCAGTATGATAGGTAAAAAAAAAACAAAAAAAAAACACACAAGCACAACTAGAACAATTTTATAATCCATATAGTTTCTTGAATATTATTTTCTGTTCTTCTGATTATTATTAAAATATTTCATTATAAGGTAATATATACTATTTATATATACATATATATATAATATACACACACAGGTGTAGAATAAAAACAAAGTCTGCCCTGGCTGGTGTGGCTCAGTAGATTGAGTGCTGGCCTGGGAACCAAAAGGTTGCTGGTTTGATTCCCAGTCAGGGCATGTGCCTGGGTTGCAGGCTGTATCCCCAGGTGCAGGTATGTAAGAGGCAACTGATTGATATGTCACACACATCAGTGTTTCTCTCCCTCTCTTTCCTCTCTCTAAAAATAAACAAACAAACAAAAAAGCCCCAAAGTCCTTTTCGTTATGCCTTTCCAGACTCATTCTCTTCCCTGTAGGTAAGTTTGATGTGTACCTACCAGACAGATACGTATTTCTAAATATTATTTTCATTTATAGTTTTTGTAGGGGAGTCATGGAAGGATTGTGTGTTAGTTTTAACATAAATAGGTTAACAGTCTCTCCTGGAGATCTGGCCACATGTATAGAATATCTACCTTGTTTTCCTTTTTAAGATTTTATTTATTTACTTTTAGAGAGGGGAAAGGAGGGAGAAAGAGAGGGAGAGAAACATCAGTATATGAGAGATACATCAGTCTGTTGCCTCCCACATGCCCCTATTTGGGGACCTAGCCCACACCCCAGGCATGTGCCCTGGCTAGTCATGGAACCTGTGACCTGTTGGTTCTCAGGCCAGTGCTCAATCCACTGAGCCACACCAGCCAGGGCTACCTCATTTTTCTTAATAGCTGTATAGTAGTACATTCTAAGTGGTTATATTATAAGGTATGGATATTTATAATGTTTCTAATTTTTTGCTGGAACAGTAGTGCTGCAGTTCACATCGTATGTACTTGAGTAGATCTGTTAAATAGATTCGTGGAAGTAGGCTTTCTTAGTCAAAGGACATACAGATTATTAATTTTGGTATAATCATATTTATCCTAAATAGAAGTAATTTTTCTAATGTAAATCCCTACTTTTCACTGTAAGCAGCTCCTGTCATTGAATTCATGACTGACTGTACTGGCCCTGAGCTATTGAAGCCTTGCTGGATCAGAAGTGTCCCAGATTTGGAGAAGAAAATACAGGCAGCATACTGTTGTCACTTCGGAAGAGATAGTCACTGAGGTTAAAGAGTGGAGGATGAATTTTCTTGATACTCTTTTCTTCCCTCCCTCCTCAGAATGAAGTCACATTGCTACGCAATGAGGTGGCTCAGTTAAAACAGCTATTGTTAGCTCATAAAGACTGCCCAGTCACTGCACTACAGAAAAAGACCCAAGGCTACTTAGGTAAGTGGCTCACAACCTAAGCAGTCAGTCAGTAAACTGCATGTATTGAGTGTCTCCACTGCTTATAATTTTATATAACTCCATTCTGAATGTTCTCGGGGTATCTAGACTGATGAGTAAGCAGACTTTGTGGAGCAACCAGGCCTACAAAAAAATTTTTTTTAGAATAATACAGAGTTATCCTAATTATCATAGTTGGAGATAGAGGGTGGCTATGTTTATTGAGGGCCTTCTTTGGGTTAGGCACTCTACCATTTTTCCACTTCTCTTATGAAATAGATATTTTATCTCTGTTTACACACAGGAAAACTGCACTCGGATTAGTCACCTGAAGTTGTATATACAACTCCTGGGCTGGCAAAGCCAGGATTCACATCCAGGTCTTATTTTAAAGACAGTGCTTTGACCTCAAAGAGGATATAAATACCAGATGATACACGGGGGTTTGTTAAGCATTGGTACTTGGGGGTATTTTTTATCTTTCTAATGAAGGGCTGATGTTGGTTTTCGTTCATATTCTATAAGCACACATAAAATAGAACTAGAAAGATAGTCACAGAGTTTTGCTAAGGACAAGCACAATCCTAAAATCAAAATTATTGTGAATAATTTTCTTATGGACAGTAAAAGTTAATAAATCATTTCCCTTTACAAATTAGATTCATAGAAATGTTGGCTATCAAATTTTGATATATTGAATTATTTTTTCACTATAATTTCACAGATGTGTTTTCACAGAAAATGAGTAACCACATCACCAATTTTAAGTATCTCTATTTAAATTTTAATTTTAATATGTACTTAAGGGTACATTCATGTACTAAGCAGATGTTGATTGAGCTCATTCTTTGTTGGGCACTGTTTTACATGCTGAGAATATAATAGAAAACCATAGATTAGATTAAACTCCCTGTCCTTGAGGGGCTTATATTTTAGTGAGAAAGACAATAAATAAGATAAATAGGTACAATATATGGTATATTGGTAAGAATAAATGCTTGGAAGAAAAAATAAAAAGGAAAGAGGAATATAAAATGTTGGCAGCAGAGGAAATTTTAGATGAGGTGGCTTTTGAATAAAGACCTTAAGGAAGTGAATGAGATAGCCATGCACTTATGTGGGAGAAAAGCACTGCAAACAGGAGCAAGGGCAAATGAAAAGACCCAAAGTGGGAGTGTGCCTGACACATTCCAGGAACATCAAGAAGGCTAGCATGGGTGGATTGGAGAGTATGGAGATTGAAGAGTAGTTGGAGGTGAGGTAGGGAAGGTACAGGGAGCATCTCTCTGTAGGGCTTCATTAGTCATGATGAGGACCTCGGCTTTTACTACACATTGAGAACCATTAGAGGGTTTTCAGCAGAGCTGTGACATGCTGATCTGACTTACATTTGAACAGAATCACTCTGTTAGTGTAGGAGTTATGGACAGAAGCACACAGTCCACTTAGGAGGCTATTGCAATTATGCACAAGAGATATTGGAGCCTTGGATCAGGATTGTGACAGTGAAAGTGGTTAGAAGGGGTCAAATTCAGGATATTTTGAGGTTAGAGTGACAGGGTTTGATGACAGGCCAAATGGGACAGTATATATGAAGAACAAGAAGAATCAAAAATTGCACCAGCTTTTAGACTGAGCAGCTGCAATAATGGATTTGCCATTAATTGAGATGGGGAAAGGGTAGGGGGAATGGATTGGGAGTTATATTTGGAGCTCAGTTTTGGACAAGCTGAGTTTAAGAAGCTTATTAGTCTTAAAGGTGGAGTCTAGCAGCAGGCAGTGGTTATATGGGTCTGTAGTTCAGAGGAAGAGCTGGAAGATATGACTGTGGAGTCAGCATATAGTTAGTTTTTAGTGCCATAAAACTGGATGAAATGTTATTGTCAAGGGAGTGCACATAGAGAGAAAAAGAGAAGCCCCAGGACTGAGCCCTGGGGGACTGCAACATTGGAGGTCAGAGAGATGAGAAGGAACCCACAAAGTGACTGAGAGCTGCCAAGGAGAGGTAGGAGGAAAATCCGCTGAGTAGCTGAGCATAGTGTTCTGTAAACCAGGCTAAGAAAGTGTTTCAAGATGTTTAGTGATCAACCATTTCAAATATTTTTCATTGGCTAAAAGGAAGACAAGGACTCAGTATTGATCAATATGAAGTCTATATAGAATAAGTTTCCTACTCAGTCCCTGCAAGAACTCTGACATGTAGTCAATCCATTAAACTACTGAATTGTCACAGCAAAAATGTCCTTAGTTCCTGCTATATGATATAGACATTATGGTAGGTACTTAACACAAGACAAATAGACATTGCCCTACCTCTGAGAGACTCATGGGGTTATGCGGAGATAAACATGTCAACCTGTTAATAGGGTAAGCACAGATATCCCAGCTAAAGAGCCTGTAGTCTGGGAGCTTCCTGAGGACAAGGCTACCGTTTTATTCTTTATGTACCCCAGTGCTTGGCACATGAATGATGCTCAGTAAATACTTGATGAATTAATGAACATATGTTCTGAAAACACAAGCAATGAAATAATTTCCTGAGCACAACAAAGAAGGCTTCAGGGACTTCTGACCAAGATGGAGGTGTAGGTAGATACACTTTGCCTCATCGCACAACCAAAAGATGGACAACAACAAATTTAAAAATAAAAAATAACCTGAATTGCCAAAATATTGAGGTGTATGGGAGTTCAACAACCAAGAAGTTAAAGGATTATTTCTTCAGACTGGTAGGAGGGGCAGAGACAGGCAGCCAGGGCAGAGAGGACATGTGGCAAGGCAGTGGCTAGAGGACCAGAACAGGTGGTCCCACATTAGTGTGCAGATAAACCAGGAGGAACAACTGGTGAGCAACACAGACCATGCAACCCAGGGCTTCAGCGCAGGGAAATAAATCCTCAAAACCTCTGACTGTAAAAACTGGGGGGGTTCCTGTTAGGGGAGAAGCTCCCAGACTCACAGAAGAGTTTGTTGGAGAGACGCACAGGGTCCTAGAATACACACAAACCTACCCACCTGGGAACCAGCACCAGAAGGGCCCAGTTTGCTTGTGGGTAGCAGGGGAAGTGACTCAAAGCGGGAGGAGAGCCCAGCAAGTAGCATTGTTCCCTCTTGGAACCCCTCCCAAATTCAGCACCACAACACAGCAACCTGAGTTGCCCTGCCCTGGTGAATACCTAAGGCTCTGCCCCTTTCTATGTAACAGGTACACTGAGACAAAAAAATATGGCCCAAATGAAAGAACAGATCAAAGCTCCAAAAATAGAATTAAGCGATGAAGAGATAGCCAACCGATCAGATGCAGAGTTCAAAACACTGGTAATTAGGATGCTCATCACACTAATGGTTGAAAAATAGAGGAAGAAGTGAAGGCTATGCAAAGTGAAATCAAGGAACATATACAGGGAACCAACAGGGAAGGGAAGGAAACTGGGACTCAGATCAACAATTTGGAGCAGAAGGAAGAAATAAACGTTCAGGCAGAACAGAATAAAGAAACAAGAATTCAAACAAATAAGGAGAGGCTTAGGAACCTCCAGGACAACTTTAAACATTCCAATATCTGAATCATAGGGATGCCAGAAGGAGAAGAGGAAGAGCAAGAAATTGAAAACTTATTTGAACAAATAATGAAGGGGAACTTCCCCAATCTGGCAAAGGAAATAGACTTCCAAGACGTCCAGGAAGCCCAGAGAGTCTCAGAGAAGTGGGCCTAAGGAGGAACACACCAAGGCACATCATAATTACATTAGCCAAGATTAAAGATAAGGAGAGACTCTTAAAAGCAGCAAGAGAAAAGGAGATGGTTACTGACAAAGGAGTTCCTGTAGACTATCAGCTGATTTCTCAGAAGAAACCGTGCAGGCAAGAAAGGGCTGGAAATAAGTATTCCAAGTCATGAAAGGCAAGGACCTACATCCAAGATTGCTCTATCCAGCAAAGCTTTAATTTAGAATGGAAGGGCAGATGAAGTACTTCTCAGATAAGGTCAAGTTAAAGGAGTTCATTGTCACCAAGCCCTTATTATATGAAATGTTAAAGGGACTTATCTAAGAAAAAAAATGATCAAAACTATGAACAGTAAAATGACAACAGACTCACAACTATCAACGACTGAACCTAAAAAAAAAACTAAGCAAACATCTAGAACAGGAACAGAATCACAGAAATGAAGATCACTTGGAGGGCTATCAGCGAGGAGGGGGAGAATGGGGAAAAAGGTTCAGGGATTAAGAAGCATAACTGGTAGGTAGAAAATAGGCAGGGGAGGTTAAGAATAGTATGGGAAATGGAGAAGCCAAAGAATTTATATGTACGAATCATGGACATGAACTAAGGGGGTAGGGAATGCTGGTGGGAAGGAGGGTACAGGGTGGAGGGGGAGAAAAAATGGGACAACTGTAATAGCATAATCAATAAATATATAAATGAAATTTAAAAGAAGGCTTCACAAAGGAGGTAATATTTGATTTCTAAAAGAAGATTCAAGTATTTTTCAGATCAAGACTACTACTAACTGTTGGAAGTTTGTCCTCATTCCACACATCTCTGTTTAAGCAGACATAGAGGCTAAACTCCTTGACTGATGAGCAACATGAAGTTGTCTTTGTGTGCAGTTCAGATATTTGTGTTATTGTCACTTTAGGTAGAGTGACATTACTCATAATAAATGTTTTAAGTCAGTAATACCTAGCTAATGAGTAGTCAGGAGGGTCTACAGACCTCTTTGGGATTTGTTGTGTAAAGGGTACCTTAGCCAAGGACTGATCATTTATTATATAATTTGATTATAGCTTGATCTTTGTCATGCTTACCTGTGGTACAACTACATGCTAAAGGAAAATTTTAAAAAATGGAATGATTCAGTTCCTATGGGAATTAATCAGAGAAGATACCTACAAAAGAAATCTATTTTAAATCACGTTTAAATGAATAAGAGAAAGAATATTCCAATAAAGGGTAATGAACTACATACAAAGACCTAGAAGCCAGACAGTGTAATTAACATGTTGGGATTTGCTTTATTGGTATAGGTAGGTTAAATTTTCTAGTTCTTGCTTCCCTTCGCACAGCTTACCATTTACCAGCTCATTCATAGTTTAGAAGCCAAGATTCTGGGAAGTTTCTCCCTGCCCCACCCCACCCCCCAAAAAATAAGCTTCCTTTTCCTTTGGTCTGCTTTAGAATTATGGAAAAAGGTAGTCCCGCCTATTTCCCCATTCTTTTTTCTAATTAGTCGTTCTCTGTTCTTTGTCCTCTTTCCTTGGCAGAAAGCCCCAAGGAAAGCTCAGAGCCAACGGGTTCTCCAGCCCCTGTGATTCAGCACAGCTCAGCAACAGCACCTAGCAATGGCCTCAGTGTTCGCTCAGCAGCTGAAGCTGTGGCCACCTCAGTCCTCACTCAGATGGCCAGCCAAAGGACAGAACTGAGCATGCCCATTCAGTCGCATGTGATTATGACTCCACAGTCCCAGTCTGCAGGCAGATGATGCCTCCCCTTGTGGAGGGGTCCCCAGCCAGAGCTCGCCCGTCCCAGAGCCAAGAGAGATGTCATCTTATCCCCTCGCATCTGCCTTGGACATGGCAGTTTGGGGGAAAAACTGTGTGTTGTGAGTAAAGTACAGATGTGGGGTTTTTCAGCCACATGGTCATGTATATTGACACCTATACTAGGAGCCTCCCAGCCCCAGAGCCATATAGATCATCCCCTAATGGGGGGTTTCTGATGTCCCCACAGCCAAAGGCCTTTCCAGATGGCCTGAACGATCAGTCACCCTTGCCCATGCACGTGTACTTCTCTCTTTTAACACTAACCCCTGCACTTCCAGTTTTTGGGTTTCCCAGTTCCCTCTCTTCCCACTAAGCCATGACTGTACCTTCTTGTTCCTTAGCAGCATGCCTCTTCCTGCTAGGTAGAGGGAGCTAGAATCGACAGCATGTCACCTGCTGACCCATCCCAAGCCCCTTCTTGGACTCAGGACTTTGTGTCCCAGTAGCTGCTTATTTATCCCTTTTTACCCATCTGAAGTTCTAATCAAAATATTCACTTAGGGAGAATGTAAGGTTACCTTTGATGTATGAAGTAGCAGTAATTTCCGGCTCTTTCATAACCTTTAGTCTTTTTCCCTATCTTCTACCAAAAAAATATAAAAAATAAAAACAAAACAAACAAAAACCAAAAAAGCAAAAAAGAAAGCAACAAAACCCCCAAGAGTTTTAGTCCTTTTTTATCTATTTCCAGAGCTATTTGGGTACCACATTTTTGTCTCTTGAGTTTTCCCAGTCTAAGTGGTGGGGTCTTTCCCGCCTCCCACTAAGCCTTGTCAATCTTACCTTGTGGCCTTATTAGATAGGGCTTGGTAGTAAAAGGGGGAAGAGCCCAGAATCTGATTGGCTGTCTCCTCCCCTCCCTGCTCCATCCTTCTTCAGTCTAATCATCAGGTCAGGCAGGAAAGCTCATTCCGTCAGGTTACTGGATTGATTCTTTTATGTTTTATAGGCATCTACTGACCAAAGAACACGTAATCCTTTTGGTCATCTTTCTGCTTCTGCCTCTCCCTCTTCATTCCCCCATCCACATTACTGCCTGTCTCTTCCATAACTAGTTCAGATGCAGCACCATGGAAGCTATTATGTAGCTCCCTCACTTTTCCCCCAACTCTTAGTCTCACACATCTGTCTTCTTTTCTGAGCTAGGGTCTTATATTCACAAGCACCTGACATCCTCTGGATCTGCCTTCTCTCTCAGCAAGCTCCTAGCCTAGCCACTAGGTCTCTCTGGTTCTGCAGGGTTTCTTTAGTTCTGCTCTCTTCCCCCTGGATGCAGTGCTTCTCCAATGTCTAAGCCCCAAGACTCTGAGGCATCATAGCCAAGGTCCTAAGAGGGTTTTCTTTTTTTCTTTTTTTTTTTAATTTAATTTTATTTTATTTTAATTGTTGTAAAGAGGGTTTTCTTGAGTATGAGGTTGGATAAGGGGAGGCCGGGGAGCAGCAGGTGCAGTACTAATCTCAGCAGAAGAGCCCTGCTTGTTGAAGGGTCTAGCCTGCCTGAGAAGTTGGTGACTGTTGCTCTCAGCCATTCTTACATTTGAAGAGTTTGGTTACAGGGGGGAAAATTCATCCCTTTTGTTTCTCCCTCTTCCCCATGAAGATTTCTCATCTTCCTTTGGCCCTGAACTATGCAATTTCCACCAGGGCCATAGGAAGCAATCCAAAGCCAGGGGCCTGTGGATAAATATGTCAGCTTTAATAGCTCTTCAGTATGAAACCCTTCCAATTGTCCCAGAGCCACCTTCTGCCATCTGCCAAAGCCAAGAATGTCCTTTTCTCCATCTCTCCTACCTCCATCTTAAACATACATACAGGATAACTCCCAGCTTCCTTTATTATTTGTCTTCTAAAATTGGCTGTCATAGGGGAACGAGGAAGTGCTCTAAGCTACAAGATTCCCACCTTCTCAGAGTGATAAACTGGTGAGCCAGGCAGAGACATGTTCTACTGCATTTGTTTTTAATTCTCCCTCCTGCTTTTCAGAGCCCGTGCTGAACAAGCCACACCTGGTGAAGAGAAAGGAGAGAAAACATGGTTTTCTCATCCTCTACCACCCGGGACCCAAAAGGAACAGCCCCTGAGGAGGCTCAGATTAGCAAATGGCATGGCAGATGGTCAGGAAGCAGGTTACCACCTCCAGGGACTCCACTTGCCTTTAAAAATTCACAGCCATAACTGCTTCTCAGGACTTGTCTTTTAGACGGCTGCTCCCTGGGCTTTTCTCCTGCTTTAGTTTTGTTTCATTTTTTTATCTTGATTTCCCGCTAGCAGCCTTGCCCTTAAGCTTGACTGAGTTTATGACTCCTAAGGAGCCTTCGTAAGATTCTTCACTATTTTTCTTCCCTCTTCAGTCAAGTGTTTTTTAAGTTAAGAATCATTGTCACTGTACACATGCCCCACGTCACTGCCTGGCTTTGGCGGCAGTTTACATCCTGCCAGTCTAGTCTGTCCCTGAGCAGGATGGCTAGTTTCTGTAGAGGGTCTTGTTTACTTTCTTAACCCCCATGTCTGGTTCTCATTTTCATCGGTGGGAAATTAGTATCGGGACCTAAATGAGGGGTATTGACAGAACCAGAGTAGAATCATTGACATGAGGAAGGGGTAGGACAGAACCCCACCCCCCCAACAGCTCCTTAGTTGGTCCACAGTCTCACTAAGAAGACAGCAATTGCTTACCCAGAAGGCTCTCTTATAATCGAGGGGAACATCATTGATCTTGTCACTGCTGTCAGCCCTGTGGTTGCTCTTTACCTTCCAGACTCATCTGGACTGGAATCAGACATCGTGGAGGGCATTACTTGGCCCTTCTTAAGAACCATAGCCTTTTCCAGGGACTTAAGGAAAGACACTTTCTGAAAGAAGCTGGGAGTCTGAACCCTTGGGGCTCTTCCCTGTGAACACAAGACTCAGGCTTCTCACTTCACTCCAAAAACACAGCTGCTAGATAACCGAGGCCATAGAGAAAGGGGCCAGAACCAGGATTTCTGGAATTCGGACTCTGCCCCATTCCCTTGAAAGCTTGCCTAGAGTTGAAAAGTCTGAAAAAGTCTCCCCTACAACTAGGGTGGACTAGAGAGGGTAGGACTTTTTTTTTTACTTGCTCTTTCCCTGTTGGTTGAATAATCCAAATCTGGCTTCCTTCAGCCCGCTCTCATCTTCTTAGCCCGAAGCACTAGACTATATTACTACTCTTCGATGGTGGTAAAGAGTTAACCGAACTGAACCTCACCTTGCCGCCTTCCCTTTGTCTGTTGTGTTGTTCTTGGCTCCCTGACTGATTCACTGCCCTCCCGCGCCATGAATCCTGGTAGATGGAGTGCCTAATCAAAACCATGCCCTCCCTGTCTGCAACCTGAACTACCACGCAGACGTCACATCGAGATACCCCTCCTCTGGTTTCTGAGGCTCCCATGTTCCTCACGGAGGCTCTCCGCTGAAGGTGCTAGCCCTGAGACAGCTCTTCCCTCAAAAGTTTGCCCTTTCTTTCATAACCTTCTTCCCATCCCCAAGTCATTATTTTCCATTAATATTGTACATTGTATACACAGGAAGGAAATGTATTTTTTTTTATTCCATAACCAGTCTGAGTAGAATCCAACCCTCCTGGCTGTATCACACATGTCTTGGTTGATGCGCTCTTTCTGCTTTCTTTAGACTTTCGTTTGACAGGGGCAGAGGGAGGAACAAGACAAGTGACGACCCTCAACCTCCCACAACCCTAATCATCCCCTCAGAGAACAGAATTCTCTGTTTCTGTTTACAAAACACATGCGCACAGACAGAAATCCCCGCTTCTTCCACTCCCCCAGGGTGCTGACCCAGCAGGAATGAGTATAGGTGGCTGCCGGCCACCCCCTCTACCAGTTCATTCATCTCTCTTTGGGGTAAAGTCCTACTCCAGAATGAGAAAAGGCTGGGGAGAGTAGGGAAGGTTAAGGTAAGCTTATGTCCTTTGTAGATGCAGGTTTGTGTTGTAGCTGCTAGGGTTTGTTTTTTAATAGGAGCTGGTAGCACAGAGAAATCTTACCAGCATTAGCTACTACTGGTGAGGGATGTTTTAGCTGTAAGTAATGGCTGTGAGCACTAGGTCACTCACTGCCTTAGGGCAGTGGTTCTCAGAACATGGTCCAGCACCAGCAACACCAGCATCTGGGAATTTGTTAGGAATGTACATTTGGCCCCCAGCCCTAAACTATTGAATCAGAAACTCTGGGGATGGGCTCTAACAAGCACTCCAAGTGATTCTTACACTAAAGTTTGAGAACCATCGCCTTCGGGGCAAGCTGGGAAGCTCTTGTAGGGTATCAAGACTACTTAAGTACCATCCTCTGCCTGAGCACTAACATATGTGTTTTTTCATTTCCCCCAGTCCCCTCTCTCCACTACCGTGAAAACAACAATCACATTATTCATCTCAAAATCTAGGTTTGTCTTCATCCTACTTATCCCTAAAACCTGTCCTGCATCGCTCTAGACAGGTGCTGTTCCAGACTCCCTTGCAGACTGGTCACCACGCTCTTCGCTTCAGGAAGGACCAGCTGGAGTTTAGCTGTCCTGTTCTCCCCCACACATGCATACACTCACACACACTCCCTTCAGGCAGAGAGATGAGCCTCCACTGTTGGGGCTGGAGGCTGCAGCCCTCTGACAAAGAAAACAGTGTCTATCAATGGTTATATCTCTGCCCGTCTGTATATCTTTGACATGTAGCAAAACCTCTGCATCTCATCAAGGAACTCCAGTTGTGGGTCTGAGTCTCCCCAGTCCCCAGTGGTGGACTTTGACAGGTGAGAGCATGCAGTGCTACAGGCTATTTTGTTACAAAACCGTCTCCCTCCTGCCCCACCCCCACCCCGGCGTTCAGCATCATCCCCGGTGAGCAGGCTCTCACAATCTCCCAGGACGGGGCTGAGGCAGAGTCTTCGCTCTATTCTCCCTAACCGTCCCTTCCTCCTTCCCCCTTGCCACTTAGCAGTTATCCCCAGCCATGCCTTCTCCCTCTTTCCCTTGCCCTGACATATATTGTGCCTTATTTATGCTGCAAATATAACATTAAACTATCAAGAGAACCACTGTTATGTCTGATACTTCAATACTCTGATCTACACATCTCATTATCCACTCTTTCTGGGAACCCATTGGGCTTCCAAGTCTGATTTTCCTCACTCTCCCATTCCTTTGAACAGAAGGAGCCTATATTCTTATCCCTCCTTTTTATGCAGTAAAGACAGTCTAGAGAAGGTGGGTGGTTTCTGTAAATTATGTAACAGAAGGCACAGGGGCCAGCGCTAAGATCTGTGCAGGAGACAAGGGCCCTCATCAGGGCGCTTACTAGAGGAATTGTGTGGCTCTGTGAGGGTGAGGGAGGCATGGTGTTTGAAGGCAAGTGTCCTCTTACCTTTCAGTGTTTTGTCCGCACCCATTCCCAACAATTAAAAAAAAAAAAAAAAGTGTACAACATGATGGGAATACACAGAGACCAGAAGAGAAGCTTTCTATGATCCTATGAGTTCTAGGGGGTGGGGGCACTGGTTAGAAGCAGGTAAGAGAGTTGTCAAGAAAAAGAGGTAATACTTAGGAACCATATGAGTAAGGAGGTGAAGGGCAGTCGCCACTAATTGCACCTGTGTATTCCTCAATAATTATCACAAGTGAGGAGAGTAAGCCAGGCTGAAGAACTTGACCAAGAAATAGCAGGTGCCTCTGAGGGTTTCCCAACAGGAGAGAAATTATCTAAGAAGCTTTCTGTGGCTGATGTTTGGTATAATTGGCACAAGTAAGGAAACTGAGTCTCCTTAGGGGTCTCTTAGGTAGTGGTCTTCATTGTGTTGTGATCAGGAACACATGGGGGTCCAGAGAAGGGTAAGAAAGGGAATTACTGAAGGCCAGATACTAAAGCCAAGATTAAGAGAGTTGGGAGGTGGAGATGAAAGCAGGGCAGTTTCCCATGTTAGCAGAATTTATCCTTTTCAACTACTAACCAAAGGAGAGACCAGTCACCTCCACCCTGGACGTAGGAAGCCAGCTGCATACAGCTCCTTTCTTGATGCAGCCTCAGCTCAAATAGTGGTGCACTTGGTGATCAGAAAGATAGTAGAGGGAGAAGCAGCACAGTGGTAAACATTCACTGAGCATCCGCTTTGTGCTAGATGGAATGCTAGATGCTTTGCATCATTTATTGTTCACAGCAACCTCTTGGTAACAGTAGTTGCCTCATTTTATTGATGATGAAGTGAAGTTTAGGTTAAGACATTTGCCAAAGGCACAAGGTGAAGTGCCAAGAGCTGGGATTAAAACTGAGTTCTGTCTGACCCCAGAGCCAATCTTTGCAGTGTCCCGCCCACCCTCTGCTCCTCTGGACTTCAGTCAGAGAGCACAGGGACCTCACTGTGGGGTAGGATCCAATTCCCACAGAAGAACCATCTACCTATGATTTTAACCTATAGTTTCACCTATAGTAGTGAACCTGTAAGATATAATGAGGAATGTTAGGTTCTGTGCTTGGGACCAGCCATGAGACATAGCTTACAGAAAGTTCACCCTAGTTTAGGTCGCATGAATGGAAATGTAGTGTCTAGAACATCCAGATCAAAACCTGCTCTGACCTGTCTGCCCCAAGTACAAATTGGTTTATAAATGCCTTACTTGAAGGGGGCGGGGGGTGTGAGGAGCATGTCCCCTTGAACAAAAAAGACTACAGAGTAGAATGAAAAGTCTTCAAACCTGAGAAAGGCTTGTGTACATCAAAGAATCGAGAGATGTTCTGTGAGACGATGCGGCAAACTAAGACCCCCCTGGTGGAGGCCACAAGGAGACGGAAACCAGCTCAGTGCAAGGATAAATTCTCTGGAGACTCGCAGGAGGTGGTAAGTTCCTGGGACTCAGGTGTATGAGACTCCTCACGCCAGTGTTTTCAGGACACTTGCTTTGTGTCACATCTCGTACTGAATGGATGACCAATAGTATCTCAAATAATGTTCACCCTAGGAAGTAGTTCCTTTTAATGTTGCCATGTTTTAGGTGAAGAAACTGTAGTTTAGAGAGGTACACAGCCCAAGGCTGATTCATAGGCTACAGAACCACTCTGGTGGGGATGCTGCAGGACAGATCCTAGGATCAGAAGGGAAAGGGCACCAGATGACTTTGAAGGACCCCTTCCTGTGAGGCAGATCTTTCCCAAGGCTGGATTCTAGTCTCCTGCCCCAGCAGGTCACAGCCAGGCGAAGGTGGAGGTGACTGGAGGGAGGTGGACAGAACAATAGTCCCACTCCAGTGTTCTGCCCCTGCCTGTCTGGGACTCCTTAAAATCAGGACCTTAGATCCGCCCTCTGTGGGACTCTTCATAGAGCTCTATTCCAGAAAAAGGAAATGGCTGGACCTGACAGTGTGGAGTTGTGACCACAGGGTGGCAGCAGTGCCCCAACTGCAGAGGATGGCTCCCTAGGCCCAGGTGAGGCAGGTCCTCTGCACTGCTCCGAAGACGGAGTGCATCTGCAAGGACTTCTTTTAGCTTCCTTCTGTATCTCACTTTTCTTTCCACAGGCAAATCTCAGAGTAGTGACTCCCTCTGTAACTCTCCAAGAGGCACATTTGAACAGGTGTGAATGGGCTGAGTGACCCTGACTGCAGCCCCAGCCAGGGGAGGAAGCAGGCTGGGTCATCCTGGCCGACCGGGGCTCTTTCCCCCACTCCCTCTGTCCAGGGCACGATACCTAGCCCTTCCTGACAGGACTTTATTTATGCTTTTATGCTACAAGTTAGAAAAGAGAGGAGGTGATCAATTGGAGCTCTTCAACCTGTTGAGGGATTGGGGGTTCTTAAAGGCCCCCTAGGGCCTGGCTCTGACAAAGCATCTGCAATTAATGATGCTTCTTGAGCTCTGGAGACAGGATTTATGCATCTAATAAAGGCTGTAACTTCAGGCTTAGGGGCTGGGGCCGGAGGCTGGGAGCAGGAAGTCCCGGAGGGGCCATAGGAGGGGATCCCAGGGGCTCTTAATGGAGTGGTGCATTTCCATTGCTTGCTCTGTATTACCCCTCAGGCTGCTGTGGGGTGGGGGACGGGGACAGCAGGTATAAGAGGCAGAGGTGGCTGTCGGAAGGCAGATGACAGCATGGATTCCAGGCAGGCAGCGGTGCTGCTGGTGGTGCTGCTTTTAATAACAGACTGGGGCCATGCTGGAGAACCAAGCAACCTGCACGGAGGTCCGATCTTCATGGTAAGTGACCTCCCCCTCCCCACATCACTATTTCCCTCTGCCTCAGCTTGAGACTTCTGCTCTAGGTTCAAACACTCCAGTGGCAAGGGTCTTCACTGGGGCCTCACATCTGAGGAAAGGACTCCTACAACTTGCCACTGGAAGCTACATCCTTCTTCTAGTGACCTGAATGTCAAAAGTCTTTGGCCACATTCCCTCCTGGATGTCCCTGTACCACAGGAGGAAGACCCTGGACCCCTCCCAGCACAAGATTCTGAGGCTCCTAGATCACTCTTGCTCTCCCTACTCCAGACCATGAGGAGACCCAGCCGGAGCTCAGTCTTCCTGTTTCAGCCCCAGAGGTGAGTCTCAGAGGGACGCAGGCAAAGCAGGGGCCAGAGGAAGAGGAGGGAGGGGGCTGGAGAAGGGAGGACTGGAAGAACCTTCACCTGAGGAAAGATCTCTCCTAAGGTTCGGCAGAAATACCTGGGGCTCCTGGAGGAACAAACGGCTGAGTGCCCAAGCTGGGGAGGGGCTGAGCTCCCTGTTCTGGAGCCTGGCTGCCCCTCAGCGCTTTGGGAAGAAAAGACAAGTCATCATCCCTTGATGTTTGCATGCAAGGCCCACACCCCAAAATGCATGTATGCCCTGCCCCCCCCCCCAACCTCCCCGCCAATAAAGCTGCCTGGCTGCTGAATCCACATGTCTGTGCCTGAAACTTGAAAGGGCTGGGAGGGAGCCCAGGGCAAGAACCACAGCTCCTCCATCTCCACCAAACTTTCCAGGAACACAGGCGATGGGACTCCCAGAAGTCACTGCACCCAGCCTCCTGCCACCAGAAAAGCAGACATGGGGACTTGTGGGGAACAAGGTGGGGAGGCACAACACAGGAAGTAATCTGGCACTAACCACCTCTGCCGTCAGCTACTCAGGGAAACAGAAAGAACAGGGTTAAGAATCCAAGGAGCAGCACATTTATTCTGGGCTCTGGGGGACAGTGACAAAATTCATTTCCCTTCATCATCACTAGTAACATGAGGACGGATGCTGGGCCACTGAGGCACTGTGATCTCTGGTTCCTGGGGCCATGCCCTCAGCCTGCAGGGAGGCAGTCTGTGTCAGAAGTAGAGATGGCACCTCCAGGGGGTACCAGAGCTGGGCAGATGCTAGGCCAAGGCAAGAGGAGCAAGGGTGTACATCCATGAGTCCAGCTGGAGCTTTACTTGCTGCCTGCCATGATCTTGAGGTACTGCAGGGCACGGCGAGCAGCCTCACCTCGAGCTGCCTCCCTGGTGGTTGCAGAGCCATGACACACGGTGGCCGGCTGTGTGGACAGCTCCACCAGGCACTGGCAGAGCCCACTCAGGCTCAACTCCTCTGGAGACCAAGAGAAAGGAGGGAGGCAGTGTTGGGTGGGAAGGCAGCACCAGGAGGGATGGTTCACGTCGTCATCATGCCCTCCCTGACTCCTTATACCCATCTGTACTTGCTCTGGTCCAGTCCCCAACATCCCCCGGCCCCCCAACTAGCCATACCAATATCCAGGTAGCTGACATGGAAGGCCTGCTCCTCAGAAAGCTCACTGAGGATACTGCAGCAGGCAGGGCCCAGAGCACCTAAGGAGCCCAGGGAGCAGCTGCGAAGAGACAAGATCTTCTCTCCCACTGAATTTCGCAGAGAATCCCAAGTGCAGCCTGGGCCCCGGTTCCGAAGTCCATCCAGGCGTGAGCCCACACCCTGACAAGACAGAAACAGTGCTAACAGTAGCACTGGGCTGGAAGACCCAGACATTTAATGGACATTTAATATCCAAGGAGAGAAAAGCCCAAAGACCGGTTATCCTTAGCTTGCACCCCTTCAGACAATCCCTGTATGGCCCCTTCTCATTAGACCCTGAACTGGATAGCCAGGCAGACTTTGCTCATCCCAAGAACAAAAGCCCACAACACCCCATTGCAGGCCAGCTCCCACACAGCACATGCCAGGTAGGTAGGCCTACAGCTGAAGCTGAGGGGTCCCCAAGAACCCAGGGTCCATTAGGAAAAATAAACAGAGGCAGGCCTGGGACCCAGAAAGGCTCACTCCCAAATCACAGAACTGAGTCCCCAATGCCCTGGCCTGGTGTGGAGGACGGCCCACAAGCCACTCACAATGGAGAAGTGATCATCTTCAGGCTCTGCCTCATTCCCATCCCGGGCATCCAGAGGCACCGTGTGCACTCGAAGCAGCATTTTGGCCGCCGCATTACGCTTTGCCAGCTTTTTGGAAGTGCCACTGCCTGTGTGTGGGAAGAGGGTCACTGTATTATAATTCCCAATAGACCCAGGGCTTTTCACCCAGCTCAAACCTGGGCTGAAGGTCCCCTCAGGAGATGCCGATTGGAAAGGGGAGCTCAGGACCTGCCATGAACCTGAGAACTTGGTTGGCCAGAAGAGGGGGGAAGATAGGGTACAAGGAAGATGCTAAGAGGAAGGAGCCAAGAAGGGCATCTCAGCCAGGAGAGCGGGACTGTAGCAGAGAGGCTAGGCGCTGCCTGTGGCCAGGACTGGAGTGCTGGGGACAGTAGTTGCAAGAATTCCCTTATGCCCAGTTACCAATCTCAATGAAACGCTCCACTCGGCAGGTCATGGTAAACTCTTTGCGGTGGGCCGGCCCAGACTCCTGAGTCACCGTGTACTCAGGCAACCGCCAGCCCTTCTGCACCACCAGCTCCTTGGAAAGGAGAAATAAGGGTGCACAAGGCTGAGTGAGAGGAGTCCAAACCCTACCCTCCTACCCTAGAGCCTAAGATTCCAGGTTAGGAGAGGAATAAAGGGGATGGAAAAAGCCCTGAGAACAGGGTAACCACCTCCCAGAACAGGGTAACCAACCCCCATAACCTTCCCTCATGTCCCCTGGTTCAAGGGAGGACAGGCATGCACAGGAAATGAGGATGGCGGCACACCTGCAGAGCACCGACTGGGTTGCACTCAGACTGCTGAGGAGAGACAGGGGGCTGCACCTCCATGGGGGGGCTCCTGAAGGAAAAAGGGCCCAGGGCCAAAGCTGAGGGGGCTAGTTTCTTCTGCTGCTGCCCAGGAGTCCTATGCCTTGTTTTGGTTTCCCCCACTATCATCCCCCTTTTTCCAGCAGGGCAGGCAGCTGTCTGTCCAAACTTCTAGCCTGCTTCCTTCTCCCTCCCCTGCAAGTGAGGTCTCTTCCAGGTCCCAGGCCCATTTCAATTTTCTGGAACACGTGGTCATCACCTCACCAGGACAGTGGGAGGGGCTGTATATCCAGTCCCTGGAAGCACCTGATGGGACTCAAACACAGGGCCAGGCCAGAAAAACAAGGCCTTGCAAGACCCTTAAACATGGTCAAACATCATCCATATAACTATTTACAAGTCATTAATTACCTCCTGTCCCAAGAGCTTACCAGCTGGTGCAAATTCTTCAAACTCTGGTCCCCAACTATTCCAGCCTCTGTTTACTCTCAGACTTCCTTTTGTCTCACCAGCCTGGGTCCAAAGGCTGGGGGCCAGGAGCCAGGACCCCTCCCTCCCCACCTCAGGCAGTCAGTAAACACAAAATACCTGGTTGGGACAGCAGATGGAACAGGAGTAGCAGCGGCTGCAGCAGTAAAAACCGGAAAGTCCTCAGGCAGTGAAGAGTCTAGGGGAGAAAAAGAACTTCCCGAGGGGAAGGGGGCCTTTGATTCACACCCGTGTGTGTGTGGGGGGCTCATTGGAAAGGTGGGGGACCCAGGTCCTCCTGACCTGAGCATCCTCTATGAAAATTACTTCCCACTTGAGTCAAAGGCTCAGGGAAGCTCAACCACCAGCTCTTCCTCCTGGGATCCTCTGCTGCCAAGCATCGGATCAAAATGACTGAGAAAAGGAGGAAGAGGGTCTCTTTCTACCCAAGAAACATATGAACATCAAACTCCAACCTGAATGAAGAAGAGAAAAGGGCATCTTGCTAGACAAAGAAGGCAACTCCCTCCAGCATCAGCCTCCACCCCTCTCCCTCCCTAGCCACAGCCACAAAGCCCTCAGTGGACCTGGCCATTCCCCCCAGCAGCAGGAGCCCTGGAAGCATCCTGCCCAGGGCCAGAGGAAACTCAGGAAGAGGCCAGGTCAAGGTGGCTAAGTGTCACCAGGCCAGGCCTACTGGTGCAAGGGCCTGGGTTCCTGGCAGGGCCTCTAGGATGCCTCAGCTGTTCCTCCCTCACCTGCTGTCCTCCAGGGCCGGCTCCAGCATGCTCCCCCCTTTGAGGTGTTTGAGGGCCACCTCAGCTGCCTTGTGCTTGGCTGCCTTCTTGCTGGGGCCCTGACCTGAGAGAGGGGGTGTGGGCAATACTGGAGGTCACTGGAAGGACAGAAGAGAAACCAGCATCCCACAGCCTCTCTCCTCACAGCTACAGGGAGTCAACCAAGACCCTTCTCACTGGCCTCCCCCTGTCCAAGACTGGAAGTGTTATACTAATTGCTGGAAGGAAGGGCCCTTATCTTTCCACGAGCTCCCCAATCAAGCCATGCCAGACAGAACTGCTCCTGAGCTCAGACACCTTGGGTGGAGATTCTTTCTCTAACTTACTTTCCTCTGGGAAGCTTTTTCTCTCAATAGAGATGGCTGCAAAAATAGAAAGATGGTAGGCTCTAGAGTCAAGCCTGGCTCTATCACTTACTAAGCCTGTGATTTTGCACCAGTCATTGAGTCTCTCTGAGCCTCAGTATCCTCATATTCAACATGAGGATACTACCACTCACATCACTAGATTAGACTGAGGTTGATGATTAAATCGGAATTTGGTTAAGCACCTGCAAAAAGCCCAACACTCACTGTCCCAAATACTTGGCTGGGATTTTGGTTTATCTCCTCTTTTTCCTCCAGGATGATGCTGACCTGCCAGATCACTATGGCAATCCTGCTTGCTCCTCTAACTCTTCCAAGACCTACCCATCTCCTCTTAGTCCTGTTCTCCCAATCCAGTTAGTGGCCTTTCCCCCTGAAATCTCTCCCTCCCTCACTGCTCTTGGAGAAAAGGGCTGTGAAGAGACTCCAAGAAATAAAGCCAATGGGGCCCTGTGAATGCACACCCCAGCCAGGCTGGCCCAAGCCTTCCTCACCAGTGCAGCTGGTGTCGCCAACGGTGACCCGAAAGGTGAAATTAGGTTGGTGGGCTTGGCCCTCGGCTTTGAGAAGGTCGTACACGGGCGTCTTCCCTATTCTGGTCCCATACTCCTGAAGAAGGCTGATCGGGGTCTTGCCCGGGTTGGCTGCCAGCATTTGCTCTACACTGGGGGTAGGGGCACAGACCCTCATCACACCTCCCCTCTCTGCACCCACCTGGCCAAGCACTGCTATATCAGACCCAGGCACACTAAGGGGGTTACAGGGTCCAGGAGACCCCAGACAGTACAGTAGCCATAGGCTGGGTTCAATGTGGAGTGGAGGTACAGGCTGGGAAAGCAGGGTCCACGGCCCCAGGGCAAGCAGGGAATGCACTGTTCCTGTCGCTGTTAAGGCGGGGGATCCTGTACCCGAGTGCAGGTTGGAAATGCATGTCCCCTAACACAGTGCAGGCCAAGAACCTAGTACCCACCAAATGCACTATATGTCGGAGCATAAAGCCCAATGCCCCAGTGCAGTCTGGGAACAGGGCCAGCCCCAAATTATTTCGAGCTGGAGGCAGTGGCCACCGCTCGAGTGAATGCCGGGAACCACGGCCCACTACCCCAGTGCTTGCCGGGAACAACCCCCAGGCCAGATGCATGCTGGGGCCGCGCCGCTACCCGTCCGCACCGCGCCACGCTCTTCACCCTGCAGTAGTCGGTACGGGGCCGCTCACCTGGGCAGCCCGCAGCCTATGGTGGTGCCGGAGCCCTGCTCCTCTTCACTCATTCCCTCCTCCGTCCCCGCGGGCACCACAGTGACTTCAGCCTCCACGCGCTCCAACGCCGACACGCTAGGGCCGGGGCCAAGCCCCGAGTTGCGGCCGGCTGGGCCCGCCGTGGAGCATGCTGGGATATGGAGTCCCCCCTCCCGCCCACCCTACTCCATGAGGGTCTGTCAGGAGGGGAGCGATTCGCCCCACAACTGTCCGCTTGGTTCGCCCTAGCAGGCAGCACCGCCTTCCGGGAGGAATGGACATCTCCACACTAGTTACCCGAGCAGGGAGTGGTTTTGTTTGTCTGTTTTAAATATCGTCCCGCCTCTTTCCTTCCGCGTCTCCTCTCCGTGGACATGCGTACTGACCCAGTGGAAGCGGCTGGGGGCGGGGCGGTAAGGGCTAACTCGAGCAACGGGGTGGAAGGAGAGGGTTTCACACTGAGAAAACTACAGAACCCAGGAGCTCGCGCGCCATCTTTGTCACAGCTGGAAGGGCAGGGTCAAGCAAGCACAAGAAGCTTTCTGGCGTAATTGGTTGTTCACTATTGCGCTGACTTGCTCTAGGTGGATTGCGATTGGTTACTTCACCTACAGGGGCAGGGACAAAGAAAGAGTCAACCCCTTTGATCCCGCCTCTGTCTTCAGAGAAGGTAGTGATTGGCTTAAGTTATGAGGTTGCTGTCGGATCCTGACTCTCTGCAGTCTAGGAAGGTGGGCCTTACATGAACGCGGGAGAAGGCTGTCCTCTGCCCCTCGGATCCCTGGGACGGTTGTACGTCAAACTCCATCTCTGGCAGTCCACCCAGCCGTAACCTAAGCCCCTAGCATTTGGGCCTTCGTCTCACAGAACCTACTTCCTTTTCTTAGGTTGTCTCTTCACCTCTCTTCCCATTTAATTCTGCCCTGCAGTCTGTCAGGCTTCCACTTCTTTTCTAAAGCCTTTGTAAAATGACCCCTCTGGATCCTGCGAATCAGGACAGAATTGGAAGGACTAAGGCACGTGGTGGTCCCCTTCCCTCTGCCATGAGTCTTGGATCTCTCAGTTGAAGAGTGTAAGAGATGTTTGCCTCTTAAATCTAATCGACTGATCTGGGTTTTAGAGCTCCATTTTCTCCTCCCCCAAAGTCTCACAACTACTGGGCTGAAAGACGAGGGAAAAATCTTATGACCTTGGAGAGAAAAAGAGCACGAAAAGTGTCTAATTCCAATGAGTGTTCTAATGAGAGAGTCCGGGAAGAGATGGCTCGCTCTTAAACTGGGGTGGAGGTCCAGAGGAATTTTGGAATAATGAGGGGGTCATCCAGGAACACGGAAGGGGGACGGGCCTTGAGCCGAGTGGATTCCCATTGGGTGGAACTGGAGTGGTGACAATTAGGGAAAGGAAAGCTGCCAAAATTGTTATGACAGGGGGAGCAACGCTAGAGCGGAGGTGGGGGGAGGGGTGGCGGTTTCCCATCTGAGGGGCTACTGCCTCAGGGTATAGGAGTGAGTTTGTAAGACCGGTATTAGGGGGCTTCTACGGAATCGCAAAAGGCCCATGGTGGGACCACCAGCAGGGAGGTGAGGAAGCCAGACGGGCCAGGTACGAGCCTGGAGTGCGCCGGATGGCAGCAGCGGGCTCCTTTAAGAGGCCGGCGGCTCTAGCGCAGCATCCCCCGCTCAGGGCGTGTCCGTCCCGGGGGGCCAGGGGCGGGGGCCTAGGTAGGAGCGGGAGTTCAAGCGGAGTAGGGACTGGGCTAGGGGTCGGGGGGTGGGGGGAGAAATCTGGGGTGGGCAACCGGACACCGCACGAGCATCGCCTGTGACGGCACCCCGGGTCTGGTCGAGGGCAGCGGGGGGAGGAGAGGAGGAGGAGGAGGAGGCGGGAGCAGCATCCGGAGCTGAGCTGCAGCAGCGCCGCCTTTTGTGCTGCGGCCGCGGAGCCCCCGAGGTGAGAGAGCCGGGCCGAGTTGTGGGGGGTGGGGGGCAGGGGTGGGTCCGGGTCCTGGGATCTGGGTGCCGAGGGAGGGTCGGGGTGCAGATGTGGCGGGGTGGAGGAGGGTGCTGCGGGGATGCCGAGGCTGTGGGGATGGAGGAACTGTGGATCTGGACCCGACGCCTGTGGGGATGGAAAGGAGAGGAATGGAGCGGAGGGACGCCGCGGCCCAGCTTGGAGATGAAGAGCCTCAAGAGCTGAAAAGGACTGTATGGGGTGGGGGTGGGGTGAGGAATGATTGGGGAACAGACTTAAGCACAGAGGGCCAGAGATCATCCTCCTCTCTCCTCCCACTCATCCTCAGGAAGGGAATGAGGGAAGGAGGAGGATGAGTTTTGGCCCCTGAGAGGGAAGGAAAGGAAGGACGGACAAGGCCTGGGTGCCCACCGACCCCTCGGATTCTCCCTCCGTACACACTTAGCAGGCTATGTCCTGAGGATTATAGGCAGAAGGCACCTGTTCCTCAATGTCCGGGCAATGGTTCCCCTCCCCTTCCTGCTGTGAAGCCCCTAATCTCCTCCAGCTGTGGTATTCACCTTTGCCATCCAGCTGTTGAAATCTCCCCTCCCCCATTCATATGTGGCTTTCTCCCTCTGGCCCCATCTCCTCTGGCTCCCCTAACCCATTTCCCCAGCCCAGGCCTTTCATGAACCTCCTCCCTTTTCCCCACACACTCCTCAAACTCCTTGGCCTAAAAATGCACAAGAATCCTTTCCACAGAGTTGATTCCTGACAACCATGGCCTTAGCTGAGGGTAGGAAAGAGAAGGGGCCAGAGGTTTTATAGATAGTGGAAAGAAATAATGGAGTGTCCCTTAGAATTTAGGGAGGAGTCCTGCCTTTTAGCTCCATTACCTGCTCCCTCTTGGGAGGAGAGTGGGTGAGTGGTCCTCAACCAGGAGCAGAGTGCCCATGAGGTTTCTCCCCAACCCAGAGTTCTCAAGCCAGTCAGTGCCTCCCGCTAAACAACTTGTGTTTCCCTTCCAACTTGCAGGACGAACCCCGTGGCTCTGGGAACTTTGATTTTTAGTCAGGGGGTCATTCATACCAAGGGAAGGCAAGCAGAAAGGATTCAGGAAGGAAAGGACTCAATGTGCTCTGGGCCTTCCTATGCAGATGCTAAAATTCCTCTGAGCTTTTAGGGCCTACTCTTTTCTGTCTCTTAAAAGTGGCAAAAAGCAGCTTTCCTCTCAAGCCTGCCACTCACCCACCCACTCACTCACGTGGGAGACTGAGGTGATGCTGGGAAGACCCACCTCCAGCACACATGAGAATGCACAACTAAATATCCATCCCCCAATTAAACCCACTTATGCACAGAGGCAAGAAGTTTAAGAAAGTGGCTCAGGACTTCTCTGTGTCCTTACAGCTGAGGATGGCAGAACGCCTCTAAAAACCAGCTGCTGTATTCCCAGTCCTTCCCCTGGAAATGATAGAGGTGATAAGGTGGTCTGGCTCTGCTAGGAAGAAAACCCTAAATTCTGATACCCTCCACCCAGGACTCACCTAATGGTATAATGGCTCCCTGTGTGCAGTCCTGTGTCCCCTGCCTGGGCCAGGGAGAAAGAAGGGAATCGGGATCGGCTCCTTCAGAATTCCCCGCTGGGGGCAAAGGAGCAAAATGTAAAGATGATGCCAGTTGGGGATACGGGCTTCACGAGGGGGTGGCCACAAAGACTGGTCTGTCTGCTTCATTTGCCCCAAGAAGGACTAGGCTCTTGTGTGTTGGGGGAAGGTGGCGAGGAGGCAGGGGCACTATTGCAGGAGAGACCAAAGATCATTCAGGATAAAGAGCCCTTGTTCTTTGCTTTCTTCTTTCCTTGCTGTCCTTCTCCCCTCCTGTTTGTCCACCTCCCTTTCCACCTGTCCCTACTGCTTCTTGCTTTGAGGAGGAGGGAAAGGGAAAGAAGGGAAGGAAACCCCATGTGTAAAACTCCTACTAGTGCTTCCACACTTCCAGTGCTTATAGGAGGCTTGCTGGGTGCCAGGTATTGGGCCAGGAACTTTATTTGGATTATCTCAATTAATGCTTCTAACAGGCTAACAGGTAGGCAGTGTTATCATCATCTCGATCTGGGATGGGGAAGCTAAAACCTAAGTAATCTGTTCAACGTGAAGAAGTCACTATGTGGCTAGAGCTTAGGGTCTGTCTGACCTGGAGCCAGCTGTTGTCACCCATGCTGTATACCGCATCACCACAGTGTGACGTAAGTCCCTCTCTCCCAAGTGGAGATTAAGGGACCGAGGTCCGCTAAGAAGTCTCCTACTCCAGGCTGCCCCAATGGTCAGGAGCAGAGATACGATGTCAACCAACATTCTCATGATTCTCAGGTCATCCGCCCTCCCTCTCTAGCACACTGTCCCAAGCTAGGCGACAGGAATGGATGGACACTCAGTCATTTTTGTCTCCCTTTTTCAATTTAAAATAGATTTTTAAATTTCTTATTTTAAAACGATTCAAAGTCATTACTGAAATATTAGAAAATGTAGATATGCCACAAGAAGAAAAACAAACGACAATTCCGCCTACCTAGAAAATGGTATACTTTGATATCTATTCAAGTTCTTTTAAAGTGCACATTCAGCTCAGGAACTATTTATTATAACATGATGAACTTCTTCCAGGCTCTCCCGGACAGGAGAGACCCTTTGTGAGCTCCTCGGCCCATGGTATCTTTCTCCTACCCTCTTCTTCCCCTCAGACCTTAAAGGGTGGGGCTGAAGGGAATCCTGGACTGCACTGGACAGGGGATGAAAATGAGGCGCAGAGAGAATGAGGCCTTTCCCTTCAGACCAGAGGAGGTACGACGGCAGGACGTGCAGAGGAAGGACAGGGGGCCTGGTAGAGGAACGATGTGCTCTGGCACACCCCTGCTGTTGTGACCTGGTTCACCTGGACCTGAAATTGAGATTTGTCTTGGGGAAGTAGGAGGTTGGAGACCAAGTCTCCCTTTTCTGGTCGGACAGAAAGACCTGGTGTCCCACCAACCAGGAAGACTAAGCCAGGAGCCAGGGACCGTGCTCAGGGCATCTCCTGCATCATCTTACTTATGAGGTAGCGTTGGGAACCTTGGAGAGGTTACATTCCTTAAACTAATTTGTGGCAAAACTAAGGTTCTAGTTCTAATCTCTCCCAATCCAAAGTTGGCTCTTTTTTTCCTAAACAATACTCCCCCCCATTCTCCCTGCCCACCCAGCTGGGAGAATATGTAGTGGCTGCTAGGGGTCTCAAGGCTTGACCTGTATGAGGCGGGGTGCCTGGATTTAGGGGTGATGTCCAGTTTTTTCCAGGTTTTCAGGGAAAGGCATTTTCCCCTCCAGAGCACTGAGAAAAGCTAGGTTTCATCTAAGAAGAATCCTGGGGCCAAGACCATGGATTCTAAGATGCAGGGCAAAGTCAAGCAGCCACGTGACCAGAAGGCATGGCCAGAAGTCAGTCCTACATCCTCTAAGAATCTCCAAGCCTGCAGATGTGAAACTAACATTCCAAAGCCTGGATCTCCTTTCCTCATGAATGCCTCCCTTCCCACCCCCACTTGAGAGAGTAGGGGAATCTTCCTTCTTTTTTCTGAATGCCAAGTGAAGTCCAGAACAAGTGGCTAATGCTCAGTCTGAAAGCCCAAGATTTAGACAGATAGCTTGGCCCCTCAGCTGAGCACCCAAAACAGCCAGACAAGAAACTTCGCATAGAGAGTCAGCTGTTAGAACAGGAGAATGGAGAAACAATTCAAAGGGTTCCCTTGCTACAGGCCTCCAGCATCTCAGGCTGGAGAACCTGAGAGGAGAAATTTAAGGGGGAGGAGGACATTCCCTGCCCCCTCTTCGCTTCTCAGCCTCCTGAAGGGGCACTCTGGGAACCCGCGCGCCCGAAGCAGAGAATTGGGTAACTGAAACTGAATTAGGGCCTCCCAGGGTGTCCGAAGAGCTTCTTATCCTGGAAGATGTATAGCGTAGGGACCATTCTGTCCCTTTACATTATCTGGAGCAGAGTTCTGCAGAGTAAGCACTTAAATATGGTGGACATAATGACTGACTAATATATCTACCCCCTCTTGTCATATCCCTGCCCTCCCCCATGCTCTGCATAATTGATGGCTGGGGAGACAGCTCCCCTCCACCAGGGTGACCAAATGTCTGGCCAGGGGCTCCTAGCCCTGATATCCCCCAAAGCCCTGGCGCCAAGGCCCAGCTGGGGGGCAGTGGGGCACAGCTGGCAGTTCAGAGGAAAGAAAGCAGAGGGAGGGGGTTGGGAGAGAGAAATCTCTACTTATTACAGCTCCCTGGGGCCTCAGTTTCCCCCCCCCCTTCAGGTCAGTCTGGAAGAGAACTGTCATTAGACTGAGAGCAGGATGAGGGTGGATCAAGCCTGGATAGATTCCCTCCTTTTTTGGGACCTTTTTCTTCATCTGCTCCTAGAAAACAAACAGGTGAAATGGCTTCTCTCCCTCTCTCCCCAGCTGCTGGCCCTGGATACAGAGGGCCCCTCTGGGGAAGCCTGGTGAACTGGAGACAGACTAGGCTGCATGTCACCCTCTCTTTGCCTGAACCTCTCAGTTGCCAAACACCAAATGAAGGCTAAAAAATTCCTTTTAGAAACCAGGTGTTGTGCCTACTCAAGGATCAGCTTCTAAACAGAAAAAGAATTGGGGAGGGCACAGATTATCGTGTTTTTCAGTCCCGTTTCATCTCCTTTTCTGTGTGCTCTTTCTGCTTTTCAAAATCAGGTTTTCAGTCCATCCTGTTTTGACTCCCTGGCTTCACGCTGTTTGGTCTCTGTACCTCTTAGCTTGCCCCTCCCCCTCCGGCTGTTTCTGTCATCCTCTCTGTTTATTCTTCCTTTCTCCCAATTTCCTGGTTTTGCTGTGACACTGCACTCCCAATACCGGCATCAATCCCTCCCTCTCCACTTGCGCCCGGCCAAAGATCTGCATGAGGGGTCGAAGGAGGCAGGGGCAGGAGTGGAGCCGACCACACCAGCCAACCTGGCAACTAGCACGTGGGCCAGCCTGGGTCATGGGCGGGGCCCAAGCGCAGCCCCACCCCCAGCGTCGCTTTCACGTGATCCTGGGCTAATCTTGGCCTGGTGACTTCACGCGCTGCCTCGGGCCCAATCGTCATGGTTACGCCGCAGCGCCCAGCGCTTCCCCCAACCTGCTGTGTCCCCTCCTTTTCCCATCTGGACCCCCTCTTCCCTCAGTCAGGTCCCCGCCCCGTGCCACGTGATGGCTGGGAAGGAGGTTGGGGAAAGCGGAGGGGATGCTGGGCCCGTAACCCCTTCCTCTCTACCTCGAATCCCCCCCACCCCCCCGCCCCGGCTTCTAGCGGGCCCTCGAGCCGCACTGGCTCTTCCTTGAGCACCGATCTTGACGTCCCACCCTGCTGCTTGCCTGAGGTTCCTGGCCTGTGTTCTCAGGGGTCCGGAAGGGAAGCCTCTTTTGAAGGGCGCTGGCGACAGCACCCGGGCCTTCCAGAGGAAATTCTTTAGAGTATTGGCATGTTGCTTGGCCTATGTTTAGTCTTTTGCATTATACTGTACATCTAACCTCTTGAAGCCGCTGATACCTTGTGGGATATGTCAGGGATTTGGAGGCTGTACCTGACTGTGACTTAAGCTTTCTGAGCTTCAAATTAATCAAGAACATAAAGGATAATGTTTAACAATGATAATATTTAAGGATAAATATTAATAATGATAATATTTCCTGCTCTGGGTGGTTCAGAAGGAGCTAATGCATAGTTAGTGTAGGTCCGGTCCTTCAGACGTTTCTCTAGGGTGAGTAGAGCAGTGTCCCCCATCTTATTGAGCAGGTGCCAGTGCTGTTTGAAGTCCTGGGATCCCATGAGAAATCACAGCTCTCAGAGGGGCCAGCCAGATGCCCTACCACACTGCGCGTCCAGGGTAATGGGAGCCATGATAGCAAGCACAGAGGACTCTGTCGGAGCAGCGGGGACAGGGAGGGAGACCCTGAATGAAGTGAGATTGGAGGGCAAGCGATCAGGCTGAGAGTACATCTAGGGACGGAACCTGAGCCTCTTCCTACCTAAGGGTTCCTGGGCAGGTTATTTAATAATACCTCTGACAGATGGGCAAAGCACACACTACTTTACGCTTTCAGGATTAAATGATTCATGTGCCTATAACAGGTTAACATACATAGTAAGCCTTCTACAAGAGCTAGCCATTCTCATTAGGTGTTCTGGCACAAAAGCCTGATGTAGCTTAGTGTCAGACTCAGTTGTGTGTGGCCTGGGTGCCAATAGCAGTGGGAGATGAGGCTGGGAAGAGGCCAGAGCAAGGAGGTGAGGCAGCTAGACCAAAGGTGGGGGGGGCTACTAAAAGATTGGAAGCAGAAGAGGGGGTGCTGGCCAACTTGTAGTTTAGAAAGATTGTTCTAAGGGCTGGTGGAGAATGGGATGGGGGGACTTGAATTTGGAAACCATTTAAGAGGTAGTTGTCCTGGGTCAGGTGACACAGCTGGTGAAGCCTGAAATAAGGCGTTAAAATGGCACTAGGGAAGAGTGAATAGCCCTGGCTGGTGTGGCTCAGTGGATTGAGTGCCAGCCTGCAAACCAAAGGGTCACGAGTTCGATTCCCAGTCAGGGCACATGCCTGGGTTTCGGGCCAGGTCCCCAGTAGGGGACACACAAGGGGCAACCACACATTGATGTGCCTCTTCCCCTCTTTCTCCCTCCCTTCCACTCTCTCTAAAGAAAAAAGAGAGAGAGAGAATAGAATGATGTTGGCTTGAAGCTTTTCATATGTGCCAGGCAACCACCTGAGGTGGTTGTTATCTATGCAGATTCCAGGTCCACCACACCCCACTGAAAAAGTCTTTGAGAGGCCTAGAATTTGTTAAAGAGCTGAGACCATCAGAGTTGCCAAACACCCATGTCAATCGCAGGGAGGCCTTTCTATATGTAGATTCCTGACACCCGCCTCTTGATGTGATTCAGAGGTTCTGATGCAGGGAGTCAAGGAATAATGAGGAACAATTACAGGATTGCTGTCCTCGGGAATCCTCACATCTCACTCAGTATTTGGTAACTGCCTCGATGTGGAAGGAGATGGGAGACTAGAATGACCCCCTGTGTTCAGCTGTGGACAAGTTTGGTATAGGGGTGAAGAATTGGCTGTGCCTGAATGATAGCTAGTTTACCCTTTGTACAGCTGGAGAAACTGAGGCTCAAATACAACTTGCCTGAGGTCACACTGTCAATAAGTGGCAGAAACAAGGCAAGGATTCAGACTTTTTAGTGGTTGCTTTTAAAATAACATCCAGCGATGAATTGGGACAAATGTTCATCATCTGGAAAGTTGGATCTTGGTTCGGGGAGCCGGGGATGGGGCAGTGGAGAAAGGGGAAGCAGGGTCTTCTCTGACTGACCCCAGGGGGAGAAGCCGCACCAATGGCGATGGGGCTGAGTGTGATGAGGTGGTAGGCCACAGCTTGTCCTGACGCAACTCCCGCATCCCCATCGGATGGTTTTGCCTTGTTACCCAGTTGTGCTGAGGGGATAGCTTTCACTAACCTCAGAGGCCTAGGTAGGTGTGTACCTGTGCGCACATTCATGGGAGACCAGATGTGAACCCTGAGTGTGCCTCACGATGACTATCACCTGAATTTAGCGTTCTTGCTACCGCCTCAGCTGTATCATGTATAAGTACATGAGCATGAGGCCCAGGTGCATCACCTGTATGCAGAAGGCCCAGGAATGTCATATGAAAGTGCCTGAGTGGCACTGTGTCACCTGTGTGTGCTTAAGTGCAAAGGAGCCCTAAGTTTGTTACTTTTGTGTGCCAGAGGTTGGGACTCAAAGTAAAAGGTGTACAACTGAGATCCCTATATGACGTGTGTGTGCATGTGAGCCTGGAGTGAAAGAAATGTGTGTTCCTGAGGCAAATTACAGGAGTCTTCCAGGGAGAACGGACTAGTCTGTTACCATAGTACTTTGGAATATGTTTGACCAGTACGTTCCTGATCAGGGTTGTTACGTGAGAGTGATACTCAAGTATGTTACTTATATACCTGAGTATCATTCTCAGACTTGTGCTGCTAACAGACGCTTGAGTGGATGTCTGTGTATCAGCTTTCCTAAGATGGGTCCCAGGTGGAACTTGGAGGGGGATGGGAACCTGAGGGTGAGGCTAGAGTGTTACTTCCAGTAGGGAACCCAGCACCACAGGCTGTGCCTCTGCCTCTAGGGTGAGCATTCTGAGCTAGCAAACCTGTGGCTTTGACCATTTCTCCCTCCTTTGCTCCCACAGGGCCCACGGCTCACCACCACACTGGGGCCCAGAGGTCATGGCCTGCCTACATGAGACCCGAACACCCTCCCCTTCCTTCGGGGGTTTTGTGTCCACCCTAAGCGAGGCGTCCATGCGCAAGCTGGACCCAGACACTTCCGACTGCACACCTGAGAAAGACCTGACGCCCACTCAGTGTGTACTTCGAGATGTAGTGCCACTGGGTGGGCAGGGCGGGGGTGGGCCCAGCCCCTCCCCAGGTGGAGAGCCACCCCCTGAGCCTTTTGCCAACAGTGTCCTGCAGCTACATGAGCAGGATGCAGGAGGCCTAGGGGGAGCCACTGGATCCCCTGAGAGTCGGGCACCCAGAGTTCGAGCAGATGAGGTGCGGCTGCAGTGCCAGAGCGGCAGCGGCTTCCTGGAAGGCCTCTTTGGCTGTCTTCGCCCTGTCTGGACCATGATTGGCAAAGCCTACTCCACAGAGCACAAGCAGCAGCAGGAAGGTAGGCTGTGTAGGCCATGTCCTCTGGGGACTCGCTCTGTTTCCCTGCGCGGGATATCTGTTGGGCAACCCCACCTAAGTCAGCTGATGACCCTCTCTCCCCAGAAGCTGGCCCAAGCTCCTTATCCATCCATCTGCCACTGACTTCCCACTTCCTTTTTAGGCCACCTGTTCATTCATTCATTCCTTGCCTTCCCTGTCCCCTCCGACCAAGTCTTCTTGACCTTCTTTGGCTACTGTTCTGTCCTTGAGTCATTTCAGCCAACCCGGTCCTCTCCCCAGTGCCTGACCATCGTAAGGCCTTGAGTGTGGCTCTCTGAGCTTTGTGGCACTTCCTGTCCACAGACCTTTGGGAGGTTCCCTTTGAGGAAATCCTGGACCTGCAGTGGGTGGGCTCAGGGGCCCAGGGTGCTGTCTTCCTGGGGCGCTTCCATGGGGAGGAGGTGGCTGTAAAGAAGGTTCGGGACCTGAAGGAGACTGACATCAAGCACCTGCGAAAACTGAAACACCCCAACATCATCACTTTCAAGTAAGGCTCACTGCAGGGGTTGGGGATACTATGCTGAAGGCAGGGACCTACTTGGGCAGCAGGGATCTACCCCACCCTTTTATTTAAGGTTGTTTTAACAAACTTATATTTTTATTTACATTTAATTTGTATTTAGTTCTAGTGTTTATTCTTTCCTTTCCATTTTATTTACTTTTTAAAGATTTTTATTTATTCTTAGAGAGGGGAAGGGAGGGAGAAAAAGGGAGAGAAACATCAGCGTGTGGTTGCCCCTCATGTGCCCCCTACAGGGATCTGGCCCGCAACCCAGGCATATGCCCTGACTGGGAATCGAACTGGTGACCCTTTGGTTCATAGGCTGGCACTCAATCCACTGAGCCACACCAGCCAGGGCTATTTATTGATTTTAGAGAGAGGAAAGGAGAGAGAAATATTGTTGTTCCACTTATTTATGCATTCATTGGTTGATTCTTGTATGTGCCCTGACTGGGTATCAGACCCACAACCTTGGTGTATCAGGATGATGCTCTAACCAACTGAGCTTGTCAGTCAGAGCTATCCCTCCCTTTTAAAGGAGATACTCAGTTGGCATGGGTGGGAGTGGGGTTCCAGATATGAATATGGGCTGGCTTCATACCACTGTTTGGCCCACAGGGGTGTGTGCACCCAGGCTCCTTGCTACTGCATCCTCATGGAGTTCTGTGCCCAGGGCCAGCTGTATGAGGTACTGCGGGCTGGCCGCCCTGTCACCCCCTCCTTGCTGGTTGACTGGTCCATGGGCATCGCCGGTGGCATGAACTACCTGCACCTGCACAAGATTATCCATAGAGACCTCAAATCCCCCAAGTGAGTGAGCAAGCAAGGAGACACTGATGTGCATGGTCTCCTGCAGGTGACCCCACCCAAGTCAGCGTGGCCATCTCCCTGCTTCCAGACCCTGTGTTAAGTCTGTGTGGCCATCTCAGAAACCCCTCCCAACGACAGTCCTATCTTGGGAGGGCTGTGGTGAGCCCCCTGCCTCTGGGTGTCCCAAATGACTTAATGGAAAGGTAGAGTTGCTGCAGCTAGATGAGGTGTGTAGAGGGGCCTGGACCCCAGCTGACTATACTCTTTACCAGCATGCTAATCACGTACGACGATGTGGTGAAGATCTCCGATTTTGGCACTTCCAAGGAGCTGAGTGACAAGAGCACCAAGATGTCCTTTGCAGGGACAGTAGCTTGGATGGCCCCTGAAGTGATTCGTAATGAGCCTGTGTCTGAGAAAGTCGACATCTGGTGAGGGCTGGGCTGAGGACTGAGAATAGCAGTGGGCAGGAGGGAGGGGGGCTTCCAGGGTCTGAGTGCAAGTGAGATGCGTCTGCAGCAAGCAGGTCCCTGGAGGGGGCATCTCTCAAGTGATTTCCCTTCTTATTCCCAGGTCCTTTGGTGTGGTCCTATGGGAACTACTGACTGGTGAGATCCCCTACAAAGACGTGGATTCTTCAGCCATCATCTGGGGTGTGGGAAGCAACAGTCTCCATCTGCCTGTGCCCTCCAGCTGCCCAGATGGCTTTAAAATCCTACTTCGCCAGTGCTGGTAAGAGTGCTGTGGCAAAACTGGGAAGCAAAAGGGCACTGCTGATGGTTAGCCATCACCTAGAATCCAGGCATCCAGGCCTAGAACCCTGAACAGGGAAAGGGGCACAGAGCTCCCAGATAGGACTCTCAAGGGCCCCAGGATTCAGCATGTGAATACAGGGAACTACAATGTAGAAATGAGAGGAAGTGAAGTGACCAATACTCGGCAAAGCTGTATTAGATTCTAAGACACACAGGAGGCATTGGGTGACCTTGGGCAAGGACTGTGAGCCTTAGAATGCAGGAGGGAAGGACCCTGGACCCTTGTTTGGAACCCCAATGGAAGGTTGAACATTTCTAATCTTTGGTTAAACATTTCACAAAATGTGTTTCTTTTAATGGTGCCACTCAGAAAAAGGTTTTTTTGTTTTGTTTTGTTTTGTTTGGCAAACAAGTTGAAAAATAGGATTGAGTAGATTTACTTACTGCAGGACTTTGATTTTCTAACAGTATAACACTTCCTAGAAATAGTTGACCAGGGGATTCTTTTGTCACAGAGTACATTATAGGATTGGATTCTCCGGGACACTGAGAAAGGATGCCCTAGTTCCTTTCTGGTCCTCCCTTAAATCCCTTTTCTCCAACTCCATTTCCTCCAGGAACAGCAAACCACGAAATCGTCCATCATTCCGACAGATCCTGCTACATCTGGACATCGCCTCAGCGGATGTCCTTTCCACACCCCAGGAGACTTATTTTAAGTCCCAGGTGTGCTGTGGGTAGAAAAATGAACATCTCAGCTCCCTCTCTTTGAGATGCTCTTTGAGGGAAGAAGCATTGGTTGGGATGGAATAGATGAGCTTTTGGAGGGCTGAGACGTGTTGGTCAACTACTTCCAACACGGTTTGCAACAGTGCAGGCACCTGCAGGAGCCTTCTATGTGTATGCCCAGTGAAGGCATGTTTCTCACCCCTCACTGTGTCTCCACACCCCAGGCAGAGTGGCGTGAAGAGGTAAAGCTGCACTTTGAAAAAATTAAGTCAGAAGGGACCTGTCTGCACCGCCTAGAAGAGGAGCTAGTGATGCGGAGGAGGGAGGAGCTCAGGTGTGTGCCTGTGTTTGGAAAGGTGGTTATATCCTAAAGCAGGGACTGTGGACCAGTTCCCAGAGACTGGGACAAATTATTGTACGAGGTGAAGCCAGCTCAACTTGAGGACTTCTCTGACCATTTTAGACACGCCTTGGACATCAGGGAGCACTATGAACGGAAGCTGGAAAGAGCCAACAACCTATACATGGAACTTAATGCCCTTATGTTGCAGCTGGAGCTCAAGGAGCGAGAGCTCCTCAGGTAAACTACGAGGCCCTTATGCAGCCCCTAAACACGTCTTCATGGAGCTGTGCCTAACTCAGATCCTCTTGAGGCTGGGTTCCCCCTTCCTGCTCTCACATGCCCAACTGAAGTGGCATCTGTCTTTAGGAGGGAGCAAGCTCTAGAGCGGAGGTGCCCAGGTCTGCTGAAGTCACACCCTTCCCGAGGCCTCCTGCATGGGAACACAATGGAGAAGCTCATCAAGAAGAGGAATGCTCCACAAAAGCTGTCACCCCACAGCAAAAGGTGGGATCGGAGTTAAGTGCTGAGGTTAAAAAAGGGCAATGGGGGTGCTGGAGAAGCAGGGGTAGAAGTCAACAATGCCAGGAATACTGGTATTTAAATGGAAGGAGCCCTGGCCAGGAAGTTCGGGTGGTTAGAGTGTTGAACCAATATGCCATGGTTGCAGGTTCAATCCCTGGCCAGGGAACACACAACTCAACCAGTGAATGCATAAATGGAACAACACATTGCTCTCTCCTTTCCTCTAAGAGTCATTTTTAAAATTTTGCTTTTAAATGGGGAAAGATGTACTCTTTGTATGGCCCAAAGTTAGGGAGTGCTTTCAGTGTCAATAAATTTGTTAGGTTAATCTCAAACTTGTCCTTTCCCTCTCCCACCAGGCCAGATATCCTCAAGACTGAGTCTTTGCTACCAAAACTAGATGCAGCCCTGAGTGGGGTGGGTCTTCCTGGGTGTCCTAAGGGTCCCCCCTCACCAGGACGGAATCGCCGTGGCAAGACTCGTCATCGCAAGGCCAGCGCCAAGGGCAGCTGTGGGGACCTGCCCGGGCTCCGTGCAGCTATGCCACCCCATGAACCTGGGGGACCAGGAAGCCCAGGAGTGCTAGGAGGGGGACCCTCAGCCTGGGAGGCCTGCCCACCAGCCCTCCGTGGGCTCCATCATGATCTCCTGCTACGAAAGATGTCCTCTTCGTCCCCAGATCTGCTGTCAGCAGCACTGGGAGCCCGGGGCCAGGGGGCCACAGGGGGACCTGGGGATCCTGGCTCACCACCTGCAGCCCGGGGTGACACCCCCCCAAGTGAGGGCTCAGCACCTGGCTCCACCAGCCCGGATTCACCTGGGGGAGCCAAAGGGGAGCCACCACCACCAGTAGGGCCTGGTGAAGGTGTGGGGCTGCTGGGAACTGGAAGGGAAGGGACCTCGGGACGGGGAGGAAGCCGGGCTGGGTCCCAGCACTTGACCCCAGCTGCACTGCTGTACAGGGCTGCTGTCACTCGAAGTCAGGTAAAGTATGGGACAGTTCCTGAGCTCCTTTCCCTGTTCTCCCCCTGGGGCCCAGTTCCATTAACTCTTGATCTTAAGCCATTTCCTACATAACCCTAATTATGTTCCCCTTCTCTGGGCCAAATCCCTCATCCCATTTTTGACCACTCCACTCATCTCTCCTGCAGAAACGTGGCATATCATCAGAGGAAGAGGAAGGAGAAGTAGACAGTGAGGTAGAGCTGACATCAAACCAGAGGTGAATGAAGGAATAAAACAAACAATGGCCTTCATTTGCTTTCTGGGCTGCAAGGAGCGCCATCAAGCTGTAGCTGTCTCTCCGACATAGGTGGCCTCAGGGTCTGAACATGCGCCAGTCACTATCTACCTTCAGCTCGGAGAATCCATCAGATGGGGAGGAAGGTACAGCTAGTGAGCCATCCCCCAGCGGAACACCTGATGTTGGCAGTACAAACACTGATGAGCGGCCAGATGAGCGGTCTGATGACATGTGTTCCCAAGGGTCAGAAATCCCACTGGACCAACCTGCTTCAGAGGTAGTTACTGGCCCTGAACCCAGCTCCTTGCCCATCCAGCACCAGGACCTACTCAGAGGGGACAAGGTGAGTAACAAAAAACAGCCAGGTGTTGGACAGTAAACAGATATAGTCATTTGAGAGCTACTGGGGAGAATAGGTGCAGAGGCCAAAACATAGGTATTATCATTCAGGTCATTCAGTGTCTAAACTGTCTCCACCAGTACCAAAGAGCAAATTTTCCACCTGGTGGAATAGGCAGCCTGTAGGATGGACAGCTTTTAGTAGGTTTGCTTACATAGTAGCTCTAATCACAGCCAGAAGGAATCCTGAAACTAGGAGTCTTGAGCCTTAAGAGAATGGCCTAAAACAACAAAATCTGGAGGTAAATCAGTGAGCTGCTATTAAAAGAGATTTCAGTGAAGGAATCTATAATGCCAAGAGACACTGAGCCTGACACCTCACTGCATGTCTACTCTTCACAGGGCCCTCCCAATTCTGAGGACTCAGACTGTGACAGCACTGAACTGGACAACTCCAACAGTGGCGAAGCCTTGCAGCCCCCAGCCTCCCTCCCTCCATGAAAGCCACTCTTACTCCTGTACATAGAGAAATATTTATATAAATAATATATATGCGCCACATAATCAACAGAAAGATGGGGCTATCCCAGCCTTAAGGGAGACCAACCCCTGACCGATCCACCTGATAAACTCTAGGGACTCGGGCAGCTGTGGAAATAAAGGACAAGGACTGCCCTAGAGTTGTGGGTGAGGGCAAACTGGCCCCTCCCTACTCTACCCCATTATGTTCAGCAAACAGGCAGTAGAGAAACCAGACTTGCCTCCTTTGATCCTCCATACCCTCCTTTCCCCCCAAACCCTGAGGAAAGGGAGCCACTTAACTGCACTTTTTGTTTACACATTTTGCACTTGAGGAGGGAGACTAAGGCTGGGTCCTATCCTCTTGAGTTTTCTCAGGTGCAATGTAACTAATTTCTTTGTCCCTCCATTTAACTGCCCAAGTCCTGGCTTAGGGTCTAGGAGGGAGGTTAGAAGGTTCTAAAAGCATGTGATGGCTCAGGCTGAAGAACTGGGGTGTTAAGTCCCTGCTTTTATCTTGGTGCCTGATTGGGGTGGAGACTGTCATATTGTAATCCCTGTGAAAAACCTTGAAATATAACCACTCCATGCAGGCCCAGCTGTTGAGGGTTTTCTTGGTAAATGAATGGGGTAGCACACATGGTAAAGTAGCAGCCTTGGGCTCCAGACATCATCTGAGGACTGTGGACACATTGCTTCTTCCTTTAATGCTTTTCTCTCTAAATGAGCATCACTTAAAGCTAAAACCTGCTAAAATTATCAGCATAAATGGGAGCAGGTAACTCTAAAGGATGAAGATCTTAAAACACCCATTCTTAATATGGAGGACTGTAAATGCAGAGTTATTAAAAATCAACACTTTAGCTTAAGCAAGACGACATTCCTAGCAACCTGAATCCCAGTCCGACACATTTCCAACGGCGCGCGCGCGCGCGCGTGTGTGTGTGTGTGTGTGTCCATGACCTCCCCATACCCTCCTACCCCGCAGTAGAATTGCTTGCCTATTTTTTACAGGTAAATCCTAGAGAATCTCCAATCTTGAAATCAAAGGCACAGCCAGCCTGCTCTAACTATTAGGATCACTTCAATGCAGGCCTCAAGGGAAAACCCAGTCAAGGGCTACACATAAAAAAAATAAACAAATAAAAAAGATGGAGTGGTAAATGGAAGAAACAACTGGAATAAAGGCTCATTAGAAACCCAAGCAGGGTCCTTGTCCTTTGAGGGATGAAGGTACAAAATAAAACAGCAAGACAACAGGAATAAAACCCACATGAATCACTGTGGCATCCAGTTTCTATTCACAAAGAAAAAGCTCCAGTCCATCTTTTAATATTTTTTTTTGAAAAATTCCTGACATTACAGAACTAAACTGAAATGTATTAATATTCCACTCTTACATTTCCATGACAAACAAAAATTTCATGAGCCAAAAAAAAAAAAAAAAAAAAAAAAAAAAAAAAAAAAAAAAAAAAAAAAAAAAAAAAAAAAAAAAAAAAAAAAAAAAAAAAAACAAACAAACAGGGAGAAGCTTATAAAACTAAATATGAATCTCAGCATTAACAGCTGAACATAGAAAGGAATTAAAACGCTTTAATTAAAAAATCATGAGTGGATGATAAAGTGTGTAGAAACTGAAAATTTACAAACTATTTAAAACCTGGAATCGCTGACTGTTCAGAAACTACACAGATGGATCATGGGTGGTGGTGAACAGCAGAAAGGGATTATGGATGAATCTGCATTGTTCTAGCTGCTCCCCATGCCACCCGTCTCCGAAGAAAGCCTGTAACACAAAACAAGAACTCAAAGTTAGTTTTCTTGAGTGCCCAGCTGCACCTCACCTCCAAAACTTTCAACGTGGTTGAACTGTGAAGGAGAGTTTATATGAAACAAACAGTATCAGGGGTAACATTTTAAGATTCCTTGAATTAACTAAAAACTATGAGCCTGTAACCCCTGCAAATCCAAGCTTCATGAGGGCAAATTATCTCAAAACCAAAGTGAACTGAGGACCTTTGCTATCAACTGTGGGCATCCCTCAAACTGTGCTCTTCAGAACCTTTGTGGGAGATGTTAAACACTTCATGGCCCTGGTCAGGTAGCTCAGTTGGTTAGAGTATCATCCTGATATGACAAGGCTGTGGGTTCAATTCCCGGTCAGGGCACATACAAAAATCAGCCAATAAATGCAACAAATTGATGTTCCTCTCTCTATAAAAAACATTGAGAATACCACCACATAGTAAAGTCTGTCAGAGTCACAAAATACAGAAGCAATTTTTTTTTTTTAATCACCTGAGGACATTTTTTCATTGCTTTTAGGGAAGAAAGGAGAAAGGGAAATACTGATGCAAGAGAGAGGCATGATCCCGTGCTTCCAGTATGTGCCTGGACTAGGGATTGAATCTACAACCTAGACATGTGCCCTGCCCAGGATTTGAACCCTGCAAACCAACTGAGCCACATCTGTTAAGGCAGAAGCAATGTTTCTTTTCTTTCTTATCTACCTATCTTTAGAGGGGAAGGGAAGGAAAAGAAGGGAAGAAATATCAATGTATGGTTGCCTCTCATGCATACCCTGCTGGGAATTGGCCTGCAACCCAGGCATGTGCCCTGGCTGAGAATCGAACCACAATCCTTTGGTTCGCAGGCCCATGCTCAATCCACTGAGCTACACCAGCCAGGGCAGAAGCAATGTTTCTTTAGTGCTGAACTTATTTCCATTCCTCCTAAGATAGTGACAGGATAGTTTAGAAAATATTTATGTAAAAATAGCCTCACCAGGCTGCCAAGACAGCTTCAAAAAAAAGGGCACTCTTCCCCTCTGGAGAGCTCACCTGGATGGATCTTCCCCTTCCCTCTTATCCCCCCCAGGAGCATTACACCTTTGCCTTTCTCTCTCCTATGTTCCAAAGGCCTTCTTTTGCTTCTGTAACTGGTTTCCTGAGCCTGCACAGCCCAGCTGTGCAATTACTACCTCTGTAACTTTATAAACTCTGTACCTAAATAAACTCATAATTTGGCAGGGGGCAGAAGGAAGAAGGGAGGGAGGCTCTTCATTCTAGAACAGTCTATCACTAGCTATCTATTAAGAGATAACGATGTTTTAAATGCTAAGAGATGTCAGAGAGGGAGGAGCAAGTATAGTATGTATGAATCAAGAAGTATACTTAACCTATAGTTTTTAAGCCTAGTTTTCAGGACTTAAAAGTGAAAGCCAAAATAACATTTTCATAACTCCCCAACTCATTCTATTCTAGAAGCTTCCAAATCTGTGGCATTAAGACAAATTCTCCATCCAAACATACCTAGTTACAAAGTCTTTTATTTCAAATACATCATTTGAAGCCCCAGAATCCAATTTTGGACTTTGAAGAAAAGGTATTAGGCCTTTGGCTTCACTGATAATAGGTAGCCAGCAAGACAGTTTACATTTTTAATAGAACTAATACATTACAACTGAAGTTTTAGTTCAAAAATTTATTTCAAAAAGACTTTCAAATGTCTGGCATAACCTATTTGTGGTCTCTAGTCAAGGGAGCATGAACACTTCCCCATCTGTATCTCTTCCACAACACTGAAAGGTAAAGGCTGGCCAGTAGGGGGATGGAAAACAAGGGCCAATAAATAGACGGGTCTTTCAACTACTAATTTTATGTCAGAAATGATATTTCCACACCAGCATAAAGAGGAGTATTTTGTTCTTCAAAGAGGGTAGATTCTTGCCAAAAACAAAATGGGATAATCTAGGGTAATGTAAACAGGCCCTGAATAAGAGTTTAAGGGGGAACTGAAAGTTCAAAAGATCCGCTGGAAACAGTTTAGATCTAGGACCTAAAAAAAAATTAAGCTCATGCAAGAAGGTGGCAGCACTTCAGCACCAAAGAGAATTTAGAACTGCAGAATTTATGCACAAAGCCTTAGCAGGGATTGAAAGAAGGGGGCAAGTATAAAGGGGACAAAGAAATAAGAGAACCCAACCATAAATACTATGTTGCAGACTCTTGGTGATGGTAGCCAGTCCCTTAAACATCTAGATTCCTTCCCAGCCATCCTCCTTTAGGAAGAACTCATTAGGTAAAGAGGCCTTCTAATCAAGAACTACACAAAATTATGAAGTCTCTGGGGAAGATGGTATGAGCAAGACTAAGATTAAGTGCAAACTACAAAAACATCTAAGGGAGAACTGGACTACATGATAAAGGAGCAGCTAGCAACTAAACAAGAAAAGTCCTATCTAGACAGTGAACTGAAGTTTGCCCCTCTAGTCCTCCAGGTGGACTTGAGACATGTAAAAACTAACTCATAGGCCCAATCTGGATGCGAGGGGCCACAATACCGTGATAATATATAATGCAATACTCATGAGCAATTAGTTTTTCTTAACACTATAAACCAAAGGGAATTTAGGAAAAAGTTACCAGGAAAAAAAACGTCTTGAGTTATTTGTCTTACTTGGGAAGAGCATCATACTTTCATTACACTGGCAGTATGTATTCAGATCGAATGGAAGCCTACCAGATGCCCTTCACCACTACACCTCCAGTACTTCTACCCATTTATGAAGAAGGAACTGAGGTTTTAGAGTAAGAAAAATAACTCTTCAGGGATATTAAGTATACTTTGAGTTTTAAGTCCGCACTAGTCATCATGTGATTTGCAAATGTGAATTTTCCTAGGGCCTCAATTTTTTGTTAAATCGAATAAATGAGTACTCGATGAGTTACAGTTGATATTAATGTTTCCTTCCAAACTTTAAGATTATCATTTTCTACTCATGGTGAATAGAGGGTTGATGGGGAGACAGAAGGGTAAACAAGAAATGGAAGGATAAAAGGACTTAGTCTAGTAAATCAGGGTTAATTTAGGATGACGGGGACATAATCCTGTCAAATTTTGGGTGATGTCACACACAGGCTGCTTGTTCAAGGTTTACCCAATGTGATAGGAAGTGGAGTAATGCCAGTTCAGAGGAATGCAGACAAGCTGGCAAACTTTTGAGAATTTTCCCAAATTGCTTCCCTATTCTGGGTAAAGAAATAACCTCTTTGTATGTGTGACCTATAAAAGATCCTCAGAGTAACCACTCACCAGAGGAAACAAGCCGGAGATGGACACCCCGGTTACTCGCTGCTGTTGGCAAGGTAAGGGATGTGAAAAGTCAGAGAAACTATTGTTCACTGAAGAAGGTTCTTGCTAATTATGGAAGACCCTCAGGATTTAATCCTGTGACAGGCCCATCACTCTTTGTGGGGAATGACAAAAGGACTAAAAATTAACCAGGGATACGAAGAGGTCCAGTCAGTTTTATAGACTCCCTAGTTAAGAAGCTACAGGTCACAAGGTCCCACCCCTTTACCCTTCACCCTTCACAGCACACAGTCAACTAAGGTTCTTACTGTGGCAACTTTATTACATCTAGAAACACAAATCTGGCCAAGACAACCAGCTGATAACTTAACCATTAAATAATTTTTTTAAAAAATAAAGGTTAACGGAGAAGCTTTTATTCATTAACACAGAGCCTAACACATTGTTATATTGCAAGGCAGAATAAAGCTACAAAAAAGTAACAGAATGAGAAAAAGCAAGAACTGTGGCTCCAGATAAAGTATTCAACAAGTCAGACTCTGAAACAGGCACTGAGCTGAAATGACCTAAACCTAAACAACGGTACCATTCCCCCACCCCCACCCTGCTATCCCCCAAATAGTAAAAAGGAAATGTCACAAGCTCACAATTGTTTGTTCAGTTCTCACCAATGTTAACAAAGGAAAACAAAATGAACCAAGAATTACTTGAGGGATTGCCTCGAAATATGCAATCAGTAGGGGGAGAATCTCTGTTTCTCGCCTTTCAGTTTGTTAGTTACACATGGCACGGCAGAGGTGGTGGTGGTGGTAGCTGAAGCCCCGGAACCCTTAGCAGCAGACACAACATTTAGAGCCAGGAGAGGGATGGGTTTCATGCCAAGCAGACTGGAGACACAAGGGGCGGTCGGAAGAGGGTTGGGGAGGCTGGAGGGTGCGTCGGAGGTCCCCGCTGTGGCGAGCGAGGGGGTGGTGGTGGAGGAGGAAGAAGAAGAAGAAGGGGTGGAGGGTTGAGAGAGGTTGATGCTGAGGTGATCAGGGATCGTGACGGAGGCTGCCTGGGAGGAGGGTTTAGCGTTTTCTAAACTGTAACAGAGGAAAAAAGGAACAAAAAAAAACGGGTGGGTGGAAGGGAAGACCACAAAAGGGAAAAAAGTACAGGACAAAAACTGCTTCAGTTATCAGTTAAGTGCCTCTGGTTGTCAGTTAGGAAGACCTAATACCAACTTGTGACAAGCTGTTTCTTTTTAGTTTATATCCCACCCTCTAAAAATGTATACTTGCCAAATTTCATTCCACAGTGCTATGTAAAACTGCTACGGTGAAGAAAAAGCTGACAGACTAACAGAAGAAACACAGCACACACTTCTGTGTGCGACACACTGATCCAATCCACAAGTCAGAAGGACAGGTTTCAACTGAAAATAAAAGCAGTCACTCTCCAAACAAGGAACAAATGTTTCACCTACCAATCACTTGTGAAGCTTTGGGATATTCACCCATACAATTTCTGAAAAAATTTTCCTCTGTAATATACAAGTTTTCTTCCATCTCCACAGCAATCTAATCAATATACTAGGATGCACAGGGGAAAGAGACCAAAGTAGGTCACTGACTAATCTCAAACTTCAAAGAATGTAACATTTTCAAAGAAAAATCCCGAGGACAGAACTGTAGATAAGAACTAGGGAAGCTTCATTTCTGGCAAGGAAAAAAGCTCTTTGTTTTATGACTGACCATATTTGTAACACAATCCTTACAGTAGAAACTCAAGCACTGTCAAAAACTTTATGTGCAGAAAGTAAAAATGCTGCTTCTACTCCTAAAATAAGCTCCAGATAACAGCAATAACCTGCAGATACCTGCTGAAGTATGTATGTACAACCCACCACCCTACAAGATGAACTCTCTTCAAGGGTAAGCAGGCTCCTCTTAAGACTCCATCTTGTTTACCTAAATCCAGGACAACAGCAACATAAAGTAGGGGATAAAAAAAGGAACTCGGATTTCCAAAATCAGGGCAGAGATGCTCATGGACCCATTACTGAAAGCACAGAAATCTTTCTTACCTAGTATCAGTAATAAAACCAGTTTGTATTTTGCATTCAAACTGGGCCAAGATGAGAAACAAGAAGTAAACTCTGGTGTTAAATGAGGCTTCAAGAAGTTTTAACCCAAATCCATAGCCTGGACCATTTCATTAAACAGGATGATCATGAAGAGTGACTAAATTAGAAAACAAAGATGGAGACTTCTGCTTCCTTACAATGTAGTCACTGACTTAATTGGGGGGGACGCGCACACGCACAGGGGACAGAAAGGAGTCAGGCAAGCAGGTTGTATTTAAACACCATCTGACAATATTCTAGGCAAGCCTATCCAAGAAGAAAATAATTTCCAGCTCCTAAGAACACAATTCCTGCCACTTAACATCCACCCTCAACTAGTAACAAGAGGACCAAACCTTTGTCAACAGCTTCTCTGAAAAGCTTTTTACCCTAAACATGAAGAATTTGATGTGCTTGTTAGCTGAAGAAGAAAGGACATTCAAACATAGAAAGATGTTTTCTACACAAAGAGTAGTAAATACCCAAAGGCATAAAAAGACTCCAGGGGAAAAGTCAGATCACTACTAGGGAATTGATAAATTCTTAACAAAGGGGTAAAAGACCATGTAATAAATACATGGTGAGTATAAGCATGACAACAAAAACTCTTACTTATGAATTCCTTTCCCTTGCACTAGGATTCAGGAACTCAACAGAGACCAGATAGTTACAGTGGTAAACAACTAGAGAAAGGCTACATAAAAAGGATAGCTAAGCTCCTTAGAAAATGGGCTAACACTAGTTTAAAATGTTAGTAAGCAATGAGAATGCAGCTTAAGTATTTATGCTTAAAAAGCAAGAAATATTTTTAAAATGCCTTGTAGGATGCCCACTGGACTGTGAATAGTCCTGCTACAATCATGTGTTTAGTAACAACAGTAACCTCAGGAAGTCGTCATTAGATGCAATGCTGGAGGGAAAAGGGAAAACAGACTGGACAGTTCTGAAATATTAAAAACCTGTGCCTCCCCCTTGTCACAAGCTCTGAACAATGAAACACATTTGCAATTTGAGAACAGTGGACATTTTCAGAATAAATGGTAATGGCTGCCTCCAAGAAACTGCTTTACTATCACATTACTTCATTATCCTTAGTTTAATTAAGGGGGCATTGGAGCCTAAACCCAATCACTGAGAGAAATACTAGTCTATATGACAGACATGTACAGCAAGAGACCCACATTTGGTTCTTAGTATGGGTGCTCTAGTCGGAGCTAGTACTGAAGACAAGCTCCCCAACCTTTGCACTCCCAAAACTATCAAAAGTCAAATTTAAGCATTCTATTCTCCCTCCTCCAAGCCCATGCAAACCAACTACAACCTGGTTACTTTTTCTTCTAAGAATGGGCGAAAATAGGACCTAAACTGCACCCCCAATCTCCATCTAACCCCCCACCCACCTCCCATTACCCAAATACTCCCACATTTAATAATGCATTTTAGCTTTCCCCAACACACACATTACTTGTGTGTTGACATCAGTAAGGCAAAAAAGGTAGGGAACCCTTACCTGACATTGATTAGATACTGAGCCAGGCTAATGCTGGCAGCAGATCCAGTGATGGTAACCTGCCTATCAGTAGATCCTTCCACTGGGTTCGCAATTTTGATCTGCGCCCCAGACATCTGACGGATCTCATTGATTTTGGCGCCCTGACGCCCGATTATGCAGCCAATCAACTTTAGGAAGAAAAACAAGAATGCATGCCAAATTAATAATAGCATGACTAGGTCCAAGTATTCCATCCCACCCCTCCAGCCTTCTATAGTTTGGGTCAATGAACAAGGCAATGGGAACTACCATCTGCATCCTATACCCTCTACTCATGTACTCCTTCCTGACTGAGTTATACATTGCTCTCAACTCTTGGCTATTCTTTTGTCTGATCACTACAGGTCGGAGAGCCAACTGAGCTGACTGACTCTTAGGAGCGTCAGTACATTTTCTTGAGAGAGTAAACCCAAAGACAGCCAAAATGGTAACAAACCTAATTCATCATACAAACCTAAAAATAAAGATAAAGGTTATCTTTTGTTTTTTGGGCAACAAATACACCTAAAACTCATCCTGCCATCATTACTTTACTGGCAAGAATTCTAATTTATAATGCTTTTTGCTTTGTGAAAAAGTAAAAAATTGGTCTGTATTCGTACTATCCAGTACTGTAGATACTAATAAGTGACCACGGAACATATCAAGTGTGGTATGACTAGTGAAAAATTGAATTTATTATTAAACAGCTGCATGTAGTGTGTACCATGTTGAACGGTACACATACAACATCCAAAGACCACTGCTTTAAGCATAAAGCTTCAGATTCTACAAGAAACAAATGCAAATGGGAATTTCTACTTGATATGAAACGGTTCTTTGTGCCTCATGAGTACTCAAAAACAGTTTTACCACTTGCCGCCACTGATTTTTTTTACTCAGGAGTCTAGGTACTTTAAAATTTTTAATTTGACATCCGAATCCTCCATTTTATTTTCCTAGACCTTAAAACTGCTAAGATGTCTATGCTTTAAAACCAATTCTCATAATTTCATCCAATGCAACCCAACTAACTATACTTACATCATTTGGAATGGTGAGTTCATGAGAAGTAGTCTGAGCAGATGCATCCAAACCTGCTAAAAGACAGAAGAGAGCAAGGAAGTTCAATGCACAGCCTACAAATCCCAACTGAGCCGCACATTAATCTAACAGAAGGAAACAAACTGGAAAGCCAGCATTGGCTGTTGGGATTCATCACTAACTTGAAAGCCTCCAAGGAGTCAAGAGGGATAGAGGGGTGGAGAAATAATGCTGGAAAGGTTCCTCTGTACACTCAGAAGAGCTGATTTCATGCCATTTCCTGCAAAGCCCAGCCCATTAGCGTGTAAGGGGATGGAAGCAAGGGAGAAGGGAGTGTGATATGCTTAAACAGGACCAAAATCTAACCAAGTCCTTCTGCACTTCTCTCCTTTTCTGCTTAAAATTTCCAGCTGTGGTGTTCCAATTTTATCTCACCTGATGCTCACTAGCACCAGTGCCAAAATCATGCGTTATTGGGTACCATGGACTCTTGGCACACATGCAGTTGCTTTAAATACACCTGTATCATATTAACAGTGCCCAGCCCCCCCCCACACCTCCCCCACCACACATTATCCTAACCTACACTTGAAGGTCAGAGAGAATGAAATGGCAGTCAGGTGAGGAAAGTTCATTTCTCCAGATTTATTCCCTATCTTTTGCTCAATTGCTCATTAATTTGTTCTGGTTTTTATTGTTTTCCAAACAAAAAGAAAAAAAAATCTGATTAGCAAACACCCACACCCATCTACAATGGCACCTGGACTGGATCAGGGCAGCTAGCTAACTCTCAAGGCTAGTCCTGCTCTCAGCTGTGGCTGTTAAACTCAACATGTTTAGAAGGGAATTGGCCAGATCCACCAAGGGACCCTCAGGGCACCAGGCCCAACCTTTTGCTCTCTCAGCTTATATCTGCCATGTGCATGTTGCTGGTATGTCATGGGCAGTGAAACAAGACTCCCACCAGTTTATTAATATAACAGTAGAATACTACAGATTTTTTTTTTAATCATTACCCCAATAGCCTTTCACCTCTGGAGAGCTGGATTCAATGCCTGTTAAGATACAAGTGAAAATGAGTTTGGTGGTCTCATCCTAACCCTATCGGACAAGTTATTCCTTATACAGAAAAAAATAAAAATAAAAAAAAAAACCCAAAACAAAACAAAACAAAAAAACACTACACAATTTGGCATAAATGGACTGTCTCTACCCAGGTCTGTGAAAACTGGTGGAGAGAAAGGGGGTGCCAATCAGATCAAAGGGGCAGCAGTGAGGACAGAAAAATGTCAGCCAGCCTACCCTTTGCCTGATAAGCATCCCCAGACCTCAACCCAAACCTTCCAGGGCCCCCTTTTTATTATTATTTTTTTTTTAAAAGAATAACTCACCCCAAATGAAAATCAAGTTAAACACATTACCTCCTTTGGTTTAGCCACAGAAGATAGGCAAATTTAAACCAGCAGGATGCTGGGTACGAAGTTTGTCTTAAACAGATGTCAAACTGAGACCTTGGGACTGGCCTCTGTCTCACACTACACTTTACAGAAATAAACACTGAGGTATCCATACCACTGAATCCGGTGTTGCCATGCGTCATGGGAAAATGAGACTGTTGCATTGCCAACTGGTGCAGCTTGGTCAACTGCAGGGAGGAAACAGGAGAGGCTGGCATTAGAAGAGTAACAGAGCCAGGGCTCAAGCACATTCAAATTTGAAAATGCAGAGGTTTCTGATCCTCAAAGTTGGCTCTACTACTCAAAACTACAACAGAGGATAAGAATGGGGCTTCTATCACAATCCTGGGGATGGGCAGATTATGAAGGGTTAGACCGGGAATTAGTATGAGAGAATGAATGCATTCTGGGTGTGTGAAAAGCAGCAGTACCAGCCCAAGAACCATCCCCTCGTGGGCTACTTAATGAAGGTGTTTGCAGCCATTACAAAAGTTGCCTCAGGGACAAGCACAGACAGGATAGGTAAACATACTGTGCAGTGGTGCTAGGGAAAACACACCATGCAGGGTTCTGTCAGAATTGGGAGAAGGGAAGGAGATGAGGGGGCAAGGAAACTGCAAGATGGAAAAGAGATTAGGATGAAAGCAAACTGGGTTTTAGCCCCCACCCCCCTGCTAGTTTCTACAGCTATTTTTCATCTATATAAACTGTCTTCGCTGTTGTAAAATAATCCCTCTTCAAGTATACTTCCCCTCCTGGGGCCTACACCACTAACCAAGAGCCAAAGTCAACTTCCCTCGTCTAATGCTCAGCACCTGAAAGGGTTAGTAAAGATAGAGGAAAAGTGCAGAAAGAAATGCCCTGTAACAAAGTCTGAATACCAACACTTATTTAAATGAGATTTTAGTGGCAAGGAAGGTTTTATTGAGTTGAATACCCAAATATTCCTTCCTATCCTTCCATGTGTAAATAAGCCCCTTTCCCACCCCTCCAGATGCTTTTATAATTATCACCTCAAATTGAGGAATGCCCAAAGATAAACCCACCTCCCACTACCCCCTGGAAAGGACTCCATACAGAGAGATGCATAGTCCACTGTCAATTTAAATTGTTCCCAGAAATAACAAATGACAGAATACCACAGAACATTTCTCTTTTAGACAGAGTAATCTGGAATACAGGGGAAAGCAGAACCTAATAGTTTTCCAGATTACAATTTCCAGGGATTAAATGCCAAAAGACAAATAAGGTACTACTATGCCCTGAGCAAAGATTATTTAAGAGCTGAAATGTGGGATTCATCTTGTGATATTGCAATAGTTTAAGACCCAATTCATTTCTGCCTACATGGAAGAAAGGAGCAAGACAATTTTGGATGGGAAAGGAAGCTTTTCAAACAAGAAGTAAAAACAAAACTTACATCTGGCTGTGGAATGGCATACTGTCCTTGAATGGTATAGGCCTACAAAAGGAGGAAAACAATTCCTATTAAAAACCAATCACGGACAGCCACCCAGTGGGAAGAAAAAGACAGATTTCAACTAGCCAGGAAGCCAGAGTTGAACTAAAGAATGGGGAGGTCAGGGATTGCAGCAGTAAATGCTATCTCACAAATACAGTCAGACCCGAGTTGGCCTTCTTCGAACCCTAGATATGATGAATTATTCCTGGAAGCCTACGAAGGGAGCCATATTCCCTGCAATCAAAGGCAAAATACACATGGGTTTCTTAATGAAAATGTGGCAAGTGGGATTAAGCAATGCCTCACTTGACCAGCCCCCTTCTTTCTCCCTGTGTACAAGATAGCATAGGAGAAAAAGGGTCTCTTCCCTCAACCATCCCAACCCTTCTACCAATCATGGTAATGTAAGTGATTTGTGTTTGCACAAACCTACATGGCATGTTTTGAAACACTTCCCTTTTCCTATCTTATTTGTCTCTACATCTGCCTAAAGACCTTAAATGCACTGGAAGCTAGCTGAGTCCCTAAGTACTAGGGAGACAACCATAGCACACACACAAAAAAATTCAGTATTCTAAATCCTGCCTTCTCCCACCTCCCCTCCATAAAAGATACTTGCAGCTCCCACTACACCCTCCTCCCCCCACACCATAACCTCCGAAAAGGGAGCTGGGTCTCCAGGGCAATGGGGTGTGGGACAAGGAGGAGCAGGAAAAGCAGGGAAGGAAGGACTGGCTGGCTAAAAGGATGTGAGGCTTCTCACATCAGTGGCCAGTACCCCCAAAAGTGCACCCAGGTTGGGGTAGGAAGGTGAAAATGGGGAAGGAGTGGGAGACAAGGAAGAGGGGTTGAACAAAAAGAAAAAAAAGGAGAGTTGGTGTTACCATCTGGTGGGCTACGCGGCCTGTGTGAAATGAGGTGTGGGGGGGTCAGTCCAGGTCCCCGTGGACAGGTGGTGTCCACAGCACAAAAATCACCAGCGCCACTGGCCCCCCGCGTGTTGGCAGTCTCGGCTGAGGCGGAAGGATTGAGTGAGCCTTGGAGACTGAACATCCCCTCTCACCTCTAGAGGTGGTCCCTCCAGGTCAGGGTTGAGGCACATGGACGGGGTGGTGTGGGGAAAGCTCGCACTGTCGCTGCCTGTGCTGTACCTGTCCTGTGGATAAATAGAGGATTTCAGTCTCCAGGGCTGTCAATCCGGCACCTTGTCACCAGCATGAAATTCACACAAAAAAAGTTGTTTAATTTTTCTTTTCCTTTAGAAAGTAGCTCACAACACAATTTGAAACGAGCTGCAATCAGTCAATTAAAAAAAAAAAAAGTTACCTAGAGGCAGATTTCACACTGCACAATTGGGCTATTTTCAGTAAGAATAAAGGGGTAGGGCAACAGAGCTGATGCCAGCTTCTGGTCAGTGTGGGATTAAATTGAACCCCTACAGAGCCCACTTTCTCACAAAGGAACAAAAGACACAGGTCCATCTGTGGACATAGCATGAACTGGTCCATTTAAAAAGGCCCATGTGAATAATCCATGACAGGGCCACTCATGGAAGAAGCTGCAAGCTTTCAGAGGGTGGTCAACTGAATAAAGGGGAGGGAGGGGAGGGAAGCAAAGAGGTAAGAAGGGGGTGGTGGGGGGAGGAAAGGGAAATGAAGAATTATAAATAGAAAGGATTGTTGTCGCCCATCACAGGACTGTTTATAATCCCAATGGGGAGTAGAAGAATCCAGAAGAGCAGGAACCTGGAGTTCCTGGGGAGAAGGAAAAAAACTCCTAAAGCTAAGCCTTGCTACACTGACTCTGGCTGGGCCTTTTCTTATCCTGCCCCTAACCAGACTGACTAAAAGTCCTTTGATCAAACCAGTTTGTACAAGGCTAGTGTTAAAAGCAAGGTACTAAACTGTTTCAATTAACACTATGACATGATTAGGTTCTTATGAAAACTCCCAGAACTACATGACAAACTAAGTCCCCCAAAACTTGTTCGGTTTTATGCCAACTCAACACAATGTGAATGAGACAGACTTCAAGTTTATGCTTTCCCAGTTCAAATACAAGATAGGACAAAAAAAAAAAAAAAAACTGTGCTTATACACAGGGCAGCCCTATGTGGAAAAGAGAATTTTGAGTAATGCACTTATTTAGGCAGCTACCAAGATGAAAGTCACTATTCCAACCTGAACTCCAGTATTTAAAAAACTAACCTACCCACTACTCCTCAAATAGTAACCAACAAAGCATAAAACTACCATGGTGATCAGTGCTCTTGTCATAAAAATCTAACTTCATAATAAACCATGTGCCAAGGATCAAGAGTTTAGGTGGATGAAGGAGTAGAGAGCCCAAGGGGGTGCACTTTGGTGTTCTTACTCAAACACCAAAGGTCAGAGCACCACTGCCCAACATGCTCTCCCCCTTCTATTCTTGCACACTGAACCCTTACCCCAGCTGATTTGTTATGCCATGTGGGTTCAAACCAGTGTTTATGAGGTTAAGAGCCTGGGGGACAACACACTGGAGTTTGGGAGTGAAGGGTAGGAGTAGGGGAGGTGAGGTGAGGGGAAGGGAAGTTTGTAGGTCACTCAAATTCTGGAACCCCAATTTTGAAACCACCATCCAGAATCGCCTTCAGAGGTCTAACTCTTTGCTACCTTTATTCAGACCTCTGAAGAATATCCCACGCATAAAGATGCATGGATGGGGTAGGGGTAGGGAATGTACTAACACCAAGGCAATTTAATTTAACCCTTTATTCTAAGCCAACCCACCTTAAATCACCAAGTAAATTACCTCTTCGAGTGCCTACAAAACTCCCATTGCCTGCTAAAAATTAAGTAAGGGCTTGGCATTCATAGCTTTCTCCAGTACAAAAAATAAAAAAAAACTAAAAGCAGGTCAAACTATGGCCAGAGTAGAGGTTTCAGCAAGCATGCAGTGGCCTGATGTGCTGCTGGCAAAGTTGACATTTCAAATATAATCCTTGTTCATATCTAGCCCAGCAATAAGAATTTTCTTACCTGACCACCTGCAAAGATGACCGGAGAACTGGACGGCTTGGGCCGGTACGGGATGGTCACGCCCTTCGGGGGGGACTGGGAGAGAGTCAGAGGGGAAAAAAACAAAAAGAGATAAGGTTTCAAAGCTGCTTCAGCTGTGTGGCTTAAGCTCACACAGGTCAGTTAAATTAAAGACTGTATTTCCATTCCCTCACCTACCAATGTTGTCTCTGGCTACACCTCATCTGAAATCATCTGTAGTTACTTGCCTTTAATGTAAGTAGTAAGATGATCCATGGACTACACAGCGCACACTAATTCTCATCAAGGTAGATTCCCCTATAATAATTTAGGCATTATTTCCATGTTTTCAAATAAGTCTAACGAATACGAAAACTTCCGTGTTCATATATGTACATTTTAGTTGGTGACTTTTAGACTTTAATTTTGGCCTGAATAGGAAATTAAGCCAAAATACAAAATACAGCACCCAAATGTTACTTACATCTAGGATAATACAGACACTGTCCATAAATAGTTCAAAGGTTCTTATCAGTATTTTTCTAAACTCTATTTGGAAATTCTACTTTTCTTTGTCACCAATATGGGACCAACTCCTTATGACAATTCTAAAAAGTTTTAATGTCCCTTAATTTTGCTATTCTTGCTTTAATTAAATAGCACATACCAGACCTTGTAAATCATTCATAAACACCATTATAGATACACTTTTTCTATATAACTACCACTTTGAATATAATCCTGCCACAAAACACAGAAGTTTAAAAAACATGTCAAAGTGGAATGCAGCCAAATTTTTGTAAATTTAAAAGGCAACTTAACTTAGCTTCTCAGGAATCCAGATACATCTTTTGTCCAGCAGATAAATTTCACCTACCCACCCATTAGAATTGCTATAACCCAAAAGATCACTGTTGCTTAGCAGTTTCTATTTTTGCTCAGACTGTAAGAAAAGCCAAAGCTGGGGGAAGAAAAATATGAACTCAGGGAACCTCTTCCCCACCCCCATCAGTGACTTCTACTTCTAATTGCTTCACCTAATTCTAGTCTTACTAAATATAGATTAGTTTGTCTCCCCTAGAATCACCCTCCCCCCATTCTCAGCATGAGCCTGAGGGCTTACCTCCAACATGACCACACAGATCTGTTTCACACACTCAATGATGGACTGCGGAATGCCAGCAATAGTGATGGCCCGCTCGGTTGAGTTGGGGAGCATATCCCCTGCCACCTGGACCTGAGCCCCTGTACTCTGGAGTAAAAAGAAATTTAATCAGAGAAAAATAGCTCATACTTACTCTTCTAGTTTCTCCCAATAGCAACTTTATAGAATCTAAAGCTCAGCAGACTCTTGTCCCACCTCCTATCTTACCCTTTTTAACTTCCCTTTCCACTCTTCCCTTATTCCAGATAGACTATTTAATGACAGTTATAAATAAATTAGCCTCTGAAAGCCAAGAATAAGCCTGAATAACAGCCTAAATTTAACCTGCTCTCAAGAAAAAAGTCCTTCTAGACTGTTTCCTCTGAGCTAATATTAACTGTGGCCCAAGAAAATCCCCACAAATGTAACCCATCTTTCATTCTTATTCATCAAACCCGTTTTCCTAGTATGTACAACATGGTCCCCAAAATTTTAACTCGTTTCCCTTCAGGAGTTAAATTTCATTCTAACATTCAATTAACTTCTAGATAAATTAAAAAGCTTCCGTAATTCAACGTAACTTCCACAACTTAAGAGAGAGCAAGATTACCATTACATCCCAATATACCTTCCTGTTTTCCCTTCAATATTTAGGAATCTGCCCAAGGAAAAAAAGTGCTACTATTATATATTAAATTGTAAACTCTTTAGACATGAAAAAGAGTTACACAGCCTCAGTAACAATTGGAAATTCTGGTTAACTTTTTCAGTCTTAGTTTTTTTTTTTATTTTTTTAAATATTTACTTATTTTTAGAGAGAGGGGAAGGGAGGAAGAGAAGGAGAGAAACATCAATGTGTGGTTGCCTCTCACACACCCTGCCCTAGGGACACCTGGCCCATAAACCAGGCATGTGCCCTGACTGGGAATCAAACAGTGAACCTTTGGTTCAGGCACTCAACCCACTTAGCCACACCAGCCAGGGCTGATTTATTGTTCCTTAAACATATGAACTGTTAAAAGACAAAAAATATTGTACAATATTTTTCATTTTGGTATAAACAAATGATAATCTTCTAGGACTGTTATTTTAATAAAAATCTTCACCTCAATAAATACTAACTTTTCCAAGTCACAGAGATAACAGAGGCAGCCACATGTAGAATACTTATCTTTTCAAAAGGGAGCACAAAAGTCACCAACCTCTCGTATTTCCTTGATCTTGCAACCACCTTTCCCAATGAGAGAGCCACACTGACTAGCAGGGACCACCAGCCTCAGGGTGACCGGAGGTCTACTGGCAGCTGTGCTATTGGTCATAGAGCTGCTGATGTCCTACAAAAAGAAGTTAGTCAGAACACCAGAATACAGCAAGTTTTAAGCAGACCCCTGGAAACCCGTAACTGCCGTTAACAGAACCATTTACCCTTAATAAGAAACATATTGTACATATCATGATCACTATCAACAAATACCCAAAAATATCTCCTTCAAAACAAGCATCTCTGAAAAGATAGTAACACCCACAGACTTCCTCGGAATCCACCCTGTATATGGTTATTCACCCTGGGGAAGGCATTCTTGGTAGGGAGAAAAACAATTATTAATTTTGTAAATTAGAGTTGACTAACCAAAGAAAAATAAGATTGACATTAAATGAAATATTAAAAGATGAAACAAGAAAACCCTAAATTCAAATAACCAATTACTTCTTCTTGGAAATCTAGAAAGATTAAGTAGTATACTTCTATATACTATTGTTTTAATTTCTTGGAAATACTACCATTGTAGATTTTGGTAGTATTTGAAATTGAGGTTGAGTACTGTCCCCAATCACATCTAAAAAGCTGTGGATTTGAAATTAAAAAACTATACTGGCTCCATAGGCCATAATCTTTCCCATTACAATATATTGCATCCAAAAAGTCATGGTTTTAACCTAGTTAAATTTAGCCTTCTGTAAGTTTAAATATCACTGCTCAGCCTAAGTCTATATAGTAGCTAGACCTGGGAACTGCTTAAATGTAAACCTTAAGTCAAAGACATGTTTCTCATTCAGTTCAAGTGTGAACAATACATTTTCTGAATGTTTTTTAAGCCCTAAATTCTGGATTAGCAGGGTCTTGCAGGTCAAGAGGTAACATTTCTGATCTTGGCAAGAATAGCATTTCAGCAACCAAGTATCCAAGGACCCATCAAGCAGCAACCACAAGCTCTCCTCTGCCTATGGTGTCAATTAGCAATTAGCAATATTACTGCAGAAGGGAGAAACTGAAAACTGAAGGAAAGACCTAGGACAATTCAGTACCTGAAGATTGAGGTGGCTTGGTGAACAATAAAAAACTCCTTCTGCCAAAAAGCCTGAAATCAGCATTTCCCTTCAGATTAGATAACCTATGAAACATATTCCCTCCTTCCAAGTATAGCTCAAACACAAAATTATCAGACTAAATTTTTAAAAATTAACTGTACCCAGGGTTGGAAGGTATCTGTATTTCTGAGGAATATTAATGTTCAGCAGGGTCCCTAACAAAATGGCATTTTGTTCACTCAACTGTGAGTTGGGGACATAAAGTTTACCAATTCAGTGGTGGTATACCTTTAAAACTTTTTACAGTGAGTCCCTGACAATAGTCAAACTATTTCATACTGAAGTTGACTTATTTTTAAACTACAAATAATCAGATTTTGAGGAGGCTGAAGGGAAGCAGAGAACCCATCTACAGATTTTTATAATCCAGTCTGTTCTTGAATTTATTTTTAAATTATTTTATTGTTGTTCAATTACAGTTGTCTGCATTTTGTCCTTGAATTTACAAAGACCTTTGAAAATTACTAAGCAATCTAGAAGCAATTAAAAATGGAGAATGAGGGAGGAGAGAGAACAAACCTCTTCCAGTTTGTCAATGATCATAGCAAAGGCTTTGAAGATGGCATTAGTGGGTCCAGCCAAAGTGATAATTCTCTCAGGACAATTCCCTTCTGAGATGTTGATACGTGCACCACTCTGGATAAGAAACAGGACCAAGAGGTTAAATAGACTGAAGATCTGAGCATATATAGACTATACAAACCTTCCTAAACAAGATGGGCATGGAGCTGCCTACATGCATGACCCTGCTACAAGGCAATGTCAGCATCATTTCAAATATCGTTCCATGTTTGTCCTCAAAGAGACTATAGAAGTTGCCCTATGTCTTGAATAAACTGAGACTCACCAGAATTACATTTCCCAGCACACTATTTGTAATTACAAATAACGAAGCCGGAAAAATACGAGCTTCTCTTGAGACCTTCCCTTCTAATCTCTCCTTAAAGTATTTGCTTTTAACTTCCCAAGGTAACAGTCCCCAAAATACCCCAACATAACTCACCTCCTCGCGCATCTTCTTAACTGATTCTCCTTTCTGGAAGAGGAAAAGTCAAGAGTGAATTCGAACTGCTATTTCAACCCACACTGACTAAATAGTAATTAGAGTTGAAGTGAAACTGTCTTACCTTTCCGATGATACTGCCAACTTCCTGTGATAGAGAAAACTAGTGTCAAATAAGAGGGAACTCGAAGTGTTCATTATCATGAAAAGGAATTTTTAACCGTGAAAGTAATGGAAAAACTAAGAATCACTGGGAAGGGAGTGGGCGGGAGTGTTCTTTTCTTCACTCAAAATGTATGTGAAGGTCTCAGAGAATTTTGAGAAGTGATTAACTTTTATCTTCCTGTTCAATATAAATTATTTTTAAAAACATCAAACATAACATCCCCCCTTGAAATTTTCCCAAATTGTTTGGACAAGGGAAATCTACTATCACAAGATATAGCAATCTTTGTGAGAAAAATTTTATCATCCAGGTATGACACAGTCTTTGGCTCTAGCTTCTAGTTAAGCCTTTCCTGCTCAGTGGAGCTTCCCAGTGAAGTCTGTCCATTTCCCCATTACACTCTGTTCAACACTGCTAGAGAAGAGTGTTAAAGCCAGACACCCTACAGTGCTAATCTGATGAGCTCCAAGATACTGCCCTCTCTTCCTGGCCCCTCCCCTAGCAGTTACTATGACCCAATTTCCCAAGCTGGTGCATACCTTTCCATGCATAAGTAGCCGGATAGTGAGTGTGACGTTTAATCCACCTTCAATCACACCGGTGTCCATGTTGAGCAGTGTTCTAGGGAGCAGGACTTTGAGTGGTCAAATCTTTGGTCACTGGTGGGGGGTGGGGGGGGAGGGTGAAAGCCAAAAACTGAAATGCAAACATGACCAAAATGAGAAAAACAATAGAAGAAAAATTTCTCCCTGTTATTTTCACCATTATCAATGTTTTGTAACCGACTCTTCCTTAAGTGACAGCCTATCAGTTGGCTGTATACATCGAGCACAACTGCATTAACAGCTCAGGTTCTGTTAAGCGTATGGAAGGCGACTTTCCAGGCTCTCATTAATGGTCAGGTTTCTGCTGACTCTCAGGATAAGGAAGATTCCTTCAATTGGCAATGGTTCTAAGGGGAACTGCTGAACGTGCATTAGTTGTCCTTCAGCAGAATTAAGCTCCAACAGGATACAGAAACACCTGGAAATCATGAGGGCAAACCTCAAACCAACCAACTACAAAGAGGGCAAATGACCTTCTGCTTCCCTGTTAGGGAGAAGCTGGAGAAGATACATAAACTTTCTTACTGGTGGTAATTCCTAGGTAAAGAAATTGAGATGTAGCTCTCATTAAGAGTTTAAATGTTGATAAATGACACCAAATGATTTTTGAAAGATTTAAATTAACAACCTCAGTGAAACAGCCATTATCTGAAATGCCCTCCATGTAGGCTTGGTGTTCCATATTCCCCTCTAGGAAATGACTCAATTACATTCATTAAGTATAGCCTTCTCCCAACCCATGTTGAGAATCACTCAGATTTTAAAATTTTCCTTGCTTCTGTGTATTAACCTTTGTTACCTCTCAGTCTTTATTCAAGTCTCTCAAATATTTTTTCAAAGGAAATAATCAAAATAAAACTAGTATTGCTAAAAATTTATTGTGTAGTTAAGTAACAACAGTAACGAGCCTTTCCTATTGAGGAGGTCCTTTCCCTACGTATCCTCAATTTAACATTTGTTTTAGAACATTGATTATGTGAAGAGAATTTGTTTTTCGATATAGATATATATCTTTGCTTATAATACTGCCTTAGAACTTAACAGTGGCATCTCAAAAAAGGCTCTCTCCAAAGTTGTTAAATTTCTATAGTGAAATTTCTAGTATCCCTCCCTTCAAAACTCAATGATGGCTCTCAGCTAGTTTTTCCTTCACACAACTAGCCATTGCTCTATCTTTAACTTTGCTCTAACAGAAAGCTTTACCCTAAATATTTAAAAGCCTTTAAGTGGCTTCCAGGCCATTCTCTATAAGGCAAGCTGCCTCATGGGTATGTTAAGAATGATTATTTAAAAGATGGGCTTTGCAGCCCCAAAACACCCCTCCCCCCATTTTCATAATAATTAATTGCTGGCAAAACTCCAGAATTCAACACTTTCCAATCATGGAAAAACAAAAGTGCTGCCGGGGATAAAGAGAGATGGGACAGGGCTAAGAATGACTTAAAAAATAAATAAAATAAGCTGTGGTAACAAAGTAACAGTTTAATTCCTTATCCCCAATCAAATGTAATAGGAAGCACTTCAGAAATACAATAAAGCAAGTCTGAAAGGGCAAGAAAACTGAAAACCTATCTGAAGCCATTTCTGAGGCAAGGCACAAAGGTGCATTTCTAACTCCAAACCATCAAAAAAAAAAAAAAATCCCTGTCAGATTTCTCTCCTGACTAGGTCAGTGTACAAATTCCCAGCAATCCAGCTATTAATCCTGCAGTCCATTACCCCTTCTATAAATAGCTCGGTCTGGGTCTTTATCGGCAGGCATTTTGTAATTTCAAAATTCGTTACCCCGAGAGAACGTCCTGAATAACTCGGTAACTGGGAGCCCATCTACCCTTTCTTTAACTCCGCAGCCCCCGCCCCCCGGTCACCCTAGCTCTTTCCACTTAAAAAATGCTCCCCCGCCCCCCGCAATCGCTCGACTAGAAAAGAAAAAAAATAATAAAACGGTTCGGTCGGGGGGGGGCGCTGCGACCCAGGGGGAGGGGCCGGACAGGCAGTGTCTCTTCGCGTGGCTGCGCCAGCGCCTGACCCCCGCGGGGAGCCGCGCTCACCCGCCAGGCCAGCAAGTCGGCCATTCTCCTCCCCCCACCCCCCTCAACCAACAAATCCACCACCGCCACCCCAACTGCGCGCGCGCTCTCCTTAACTCCTGCGCAGCCGCCACCGGGAAAAGGCGGGGGGGGGGAGGGGGGAAGGCCTTGCGCGAGGCCTAGTAGGCCTCGAAAAAGCCAGGTCCTCGCGTGAATGGCCGGGCAGGCAGAAAAAGGGGGTAGGCGCTCACGCGAGACTACGCGAGGTCGGGGCTCGTGACGAGGGCCGAAGCCCGCTAAGAAAGATGGCAAGAGTGAAATTAGCGCTATAGCCGGGGGCGGAGAGAGAATTTTGAAGCTTACCTGCAGGCGCGAGGCGACTGAGGGGAAAAGGGGAGCGGGCGGGAAGGGGAAGGGCGGGAGGCCGGGGGCGGAACAATAGGGGCGGGCGGGAAGGCGAGGGGGCCCCCGCGGGCGGGCGGAGGAGGAAGGGGGGGGTGGAGGAGGAGGAGGAGGAAGGGGGAAAGAGACCCCGGGGCGGGTGGAGGGCGGCGGAGGGCGGGCGGGCGGGCGGAGGGCGGGCGGGCGGGAGAGGGCGCAGGCTGCGGCTGCTCCGGCTGCTGCCTCTGCTGGTCTGGGAGGGGGACGGGGCGGAGCGGCCCGCTTTCAACCTTGCGCACCCTCCGACCCCGGAAGCGCTAACCGCCCCGGGGGCCGGCGAGGCGACCGCGTCGGCCAAACCTTCCCCACGCAATACGGACGGCCTCCCAATAGCCTAGAGCGGCTCCATGGACAGCGTCGGCACCAGCGATACAACAGCTGGTAGGTAACACATAGCGAAGTCTATGATAGAGCGGCAGCAAGGGGGCAGTGAGGAATCTAGTGACCCCTAGTGGGATGATTTAAAAAGTCCAGGCGTAAGTGCGGAGAGAGTTGGCAGTCGCGGAGAATAAAGGAGACGAGGGAAAAAGATGGCTGAGGATATCCATGTGAGATAAGAACCGGGAAAACCTCGGAAATCTAGTTACTCAAAAACAGAGAGAGAAAAAAGCGAATTTACTATACTGAAGGTAACTTTTATACCAACTCTTTACTCTGAAAATTGTTATCTAAAAGGAAAGATTTAAGTATTTACCCTTTCTGTTTAGGAAGAACTGCAATTGATTCTTAGTCGATAAGGGAAAACTCTTTTTTAAAAGAGCGCCATCTAATAAATGCATAATCAATGAAAGGGTTAGAAAATCCCCATTCTTTCTGCAACCGAAAATGAAATAATTGATTCAGAAAGTGTTATGAATTACCAAAACTTTAAGCAAAAGGTTGTTAGGGAACAGGGTATTATCATGGTGCCAAATATCACAACACAGATTATTTGCAAATCGCACAGAAAAAAGTAGATAACTTATGCCCTGGCTGGTGTAGCTCAATGGTTGAGTGCTTCTGGCCTGCGAACCAAAGGGTCCTGGGTTCAATCCTGGTCAGTGCACATGCCTGGGTTGCCGGCCAGGTGCCCAGTGGGGGGCGTGAGGCAACCACACACTGATGTTTCTCTCTCTTTCTCCCTCCTTTCCCCTCTCTAAAAATAAGTAAACAAATCTCTTTAAAAAAAAAATAACTTAAAATGGAGTGATCTGATAGTCAACACCTTACCCAAGTGATCAAACTTTACACTACTAATAGTAGGGCAACTTTGACATTATGTGGTCCTTGATGAGAAGCAGTAAGAAGTATGTAGCATCATCTATGAAGTATTCTTGTCAAAGTGTTTCATCTTAATCCAATCAAGTCTATAGACCTAATTTGCAATTTATTGGATATTTACATGGGATAAAGAAACAAGTTAAACACATCACACTGTAAGGAGGTAATCAGCAAATCTAGAATGTGGGACATTCTGCAAGACAAGTAGGCTGGTCTCTTCAAAAAGGCAATGTAATAAAAAAAAAGAATAAGGGGGGAGGAATAAGAAATTAAAAAGGCAATAATAATCTAATGTAATGTGTAGATCTTATTTGGATATTGTGATTTTTTAAATGCTATATATTTTAGGGACAATTGAGGAAATTCAAACATGAACTGAATATTTGCTAATATTAGGAAGTATTGCTAATTTCTGAAGTGCAATAATGGAATTGTGGTTATGTAGGAGGCATACTACAATATTTAAGTGGTGCATGAAGAGTCCTGACCAGGTGGTTCAGTTGGTTGGAGCATCGTTGCATACACCAAAAGGTTGAGGGTTTGATCCCCAGTCAGGGCATACACCTAGGTTGCAGGTTTGATCCTGGATCAAGGCACATATGGGAAGCAGTGGAGCGATGTTTCACTCTCACATCAAAGTTTCTTTCTCTCTCTCCTTTCCTCTTTCTAAAATCAATTAAAAACATATCCTCAGGTGGGGATTAAAAATTAAAAAAAAACAGGTGCATAATGAAATATTTAAGGGTGAAGGGTCATGATGTATGCAACAAACATCCAGGTGGTTCACATAGGTATGTCAATAAAGTAAGTATGGTAAAGTGGTAGCAATTATTGGGTGTAGGTGATAGGTTTTATGGGTGATCACTGTACTGCTTAAACTTTTAAAAATAATTTTCATTAATACAAATTGGAAAAAATATGATGTGAAATGGAACAAGATTGGAAAAATGTTGATAATTACTGAAGCTAAGTGACAGGAACATAAGGACCCACTAAACTTCTTTCTCTTGTAAATTTCCACATTAAAACTTTTTTCTAAATCCTCAACTGAGAATATGTTTATTGATTTTATTTTATTTTTTAAAAGATTTTATTTATTTATTTTTAGAGGGGAAGGGGAGAAAGAGAGGTAGAGAAACATCAATGTGTGGTTGCCTCTCATGTGTCCCCAACAGGGGACCTGGCTTGCAACCCAGGCATGTGTCCTGACTGGGAATTGAACTGGTAACCCTTTGCTTTACAGGCCCATGCTCAATCCACTGAGCTACACCAGCCAGGGCTGTTTATTGATTTTAGATAGTAAGGAAAAGAGAGAAACATCAATATGAGACAGAAACATTGATCTGTTGCGTCCCATAGGTGCCCTGACTGGGGATCTAACCTACAACCTACGTATGTGCCCTGACCAGGGAATAAACCTTCAGATTTTTGGTGCACAGAGGCAATGCTCCAGCCACTGAGCCACTTAGCCAGGGCCACATTAAAACTTTTTTTTTTTTTTTTTTAATGGAGAAGAGCCCTGGAAGGGAATAAGACAAAATAAGGAGAAAGAAATTGAAAGAGCCAATACATGCAGTGTTATTGAAACTTGCTAAAATACTTTGGGTGTTAGTTCTGGCCTTAATATTAGTCAAGTTTGACTGGGCAAACCCAATTCAATGGTGTTGCCTGAAGAGGGGAGTTTCCTGAAGTGGAATTAAGGTTTTGGGATCCCGGTGCCTTTCCTCACTCCCAGCCACCCCACCACCCCCACCCCCAAATGAGGGAGTGGATATTAGGAACAATGCGAAATAGAGATAAAAGAGGTCTGTCATTTGGCAAAGGTAAGAGCCAGACCAAATACTGAAAAAGAGGAAACAAAATAGGATAACATTAGGACACCCAGAAAAAAGCAAACTAAGGAGCAGGCTTACTGTGAGGCTTGGGCTGAAGGTCAGATTAATTTCAAGATTTTACACTTGGGTCATTTATACCCCAGGAGTTCTGAGAGCCAGAGTGAAGGTCAGTGGCTATCCATGAAATCATCTCTAATGTGGGAGACAAAACAAAGATCAAATTAAAAGTTGATAAAGTAACATCATCCTCTTCTAACAGTAACATAGCTGTTATTGGGGCTGGTCTACAATTGCAGCCAACTTTGAAAGAGAAAGATGGGATGCACCTAACAGCAATAGTGGACAGTTTTACGAATCACTAAATTCTCCTCAGAATGGACGCAAGCTAGTCAAGTGAGTGAACCTGCCTAGGGCCACAGAACAACCAGATACAGGGAGATGATTCTCAAGGTAGCAAACTAAAGACTCATCCCAGGCCTGGCAACCCCCAAAGCTGAAGTGGCAATTTGTATTTTAGATCTTATGGGTTTCCTTTCCTTTCCCATTCTCAATTGTGTGGAAATATTGCTATACTTAGTTTCTTGTAAGAAAAGAATGACACAGAGTGGTAAAGGCATTAAGACAAAAACATTTGAGAACCATCACCTTGAAAGTCTTAAACTGATGTACTAAAGAGAGGGCACAAATCCAATGTTCCAGGGACTAGGCAAGTAATGTAATGGGAGAAGCTGGCCTAAGAAAGGCAACGGGAAAATGAAAGGACAATGAGAAGACTAGACAGTACAGGACCCATCTGTAAGGAATGACCACTACTGAAGGCCATATTTCTGCCTTTGGAAATGTGGGCCCACTGTTTCTAGAATTTCCAGCTTGAAATCTGACTCTTAATTGAAAATGGCTGATATTTAAAGGAGTGGTCCCTCAGAGTCTCATAGATATAGCCATGGGCGTCCAATTTTCAGCCTCTGGCAAAGATGTACATAAAATGTTCACTGCAGCAGTTAATTGATAGCAAGACTGGAAACATTCTAAAATTCCAACAATAAGAGATTGGTGGAGTAAACTGAAAGCTGTTAAAACAATGTTATCACCTGGGCCGAGTGGCTCAGTTGGTTGGAGCATCATCCCATGCACCAAAAGGCTGCTGGTTGGATCTTTAGTCAGGGCACATAACCAGGTTGCAGGTTCAATCCCCGGTCAGGGTGCGTGCGGGAGACAACTGATCAATGTTTTTCACATCAGTCAATCTCTCTCTCTCTCTTCATCTCTCTCTCTCCCAGAAAAAAATCAATAAATATATCTTTGGGTGATTTAGAAAATATCATCTACATAGAGTATACACACACACAAGCTATGGAATCAAGTCCAAGATAGATAATTAAATGAGGAAATATTAGGTCCAAAAGAGGGCCTGTACTATGCTCCCACTTGATATAAAGTGGGAGGGGGGCAATAGGAACAGTGTGAGGTAGAAATAAAAAAGGTTGGGTGGAGATGGGGACATAACTATGCAAAATAGCTCTGGAAGCATACAAAAGAATTTAGTAGTCCTGGTTGCCTTTGAGGATGAAACCGAGAATCGGAGATGAAAGGGGGACTTTACTTTTTACTGAGCATTCTATTAAAAATATACTTTCAGCCCTGGCTGGTGTGGCTCAGTGGATTGAGCACTGGTCTGTGAATCCAAAGGTCACTGGTTTGGTTCCCAGTCAGGCCACATGCCTGGTCCCAAGTTGGGGGTGTGTGAGAGGCAACCACACATTGATGTTTCTCTCCCCCTCTTTCTCCCTCCCTTCTCTCTCTAAAAATAAATAAAATATTTAAAATATATATGTATATATTTTTTTCAGCTTTTAAAAAGTTAATAAACTTTTGAGAAACAATAGTAACAGCACAGCAGCAAAGTGCTCTGTGTATGGCTAGAAATGCCAGGAACGGGAGATGTGCACTCTACTGTTAAAAGTAGAGAAAGTCAGTGGATTTTCTCACTCGTTTTTCTTTATATTCCCCCCACCACACTGGCCCCTTCTCATTATCTCTCATTTCTGGTTTGTTTGTCAACATTTGTTTCTCTTCACCTCACCATCCCCCGGTGCCCTTTCCTCAAAAAAGAAGAGCTGATGAATGAACGAAGACAGAGAGTGACTGGAAAAAAAGCATTAGAATGGTTCCCAAATCCAGGACACTGAAAAAGCAGGTGTTAGCCTAGACTTTCCTAATAAAATTAGAAGCTAGCTCTAAAATACAGGAAGATTTCAAGCATTTATTTCATATAACCTATCCCAGGGACACGTCATGTATATAATACAGCCAGCTAGAAACACTCTTTCCCTGTTCTTCAAGCCCCTATATAACCCCCAAGCCATGTGGGCCACACCTCAGAAACACCTCTCAAGTCCACTCCCTTCAGCTTCATTTCCTCCCGCTTTCAGGCTCCTGAGTGGGAACTCAGGTTCAGGAACTTCTGAACTTTCATCCTACATCTTTTTACAACTCCAGTCCTCTGTTGTAAAACTATTACTTCTGCCTTAAATCCATTGGGTTAAAAGTAGAGACTCAAGCTGTAGCTGGTATGGCTCAGTGGGTTGAGCACCAGCCTGCAAACCAAAAGGTTGCTCAATTCCCAGTCGGGGCACATGCCTGGGTTGTCAGCCATGTCCCTGTTTGGGGCCATGTGAGAGGCAACTGATTGATGTTTCTCTCCCTCTTTCTCCCTCCCTTCCCCTGTCTCTAGAAATGAATTTAAAAATAGAAAAAGAGTAGAGACTGAAGCCTCACTGCTTCATTTCAAATCCTGACAAGTCTTCATCTACAAAATGAGACTAATAGTACCTAACTTATACAGTCGCTGTGAAGATTACACAAGTTATAAATGTAAGGCACTCAGTACCTGGCACATAATACATGCTCAATGTTAGCTGATACTATTTACCAACTGAAAAACTCTATCACCCTGAGGCCCAGCCCAAACCTAGCTCATTTTCTCAGTGGCACTGTCACTCCTTCCTTTGCTCCCCCACTGCTTGATCCCTGTCTCTCTTGCGGTCCTTTTTAACTGTACTCGCATAGTCACGTGTCTGTCTGCTCCATTAGATCTTGCAGGTTATACAGAGCAGGGACTCTCATCCACCTTTGTAGCTTCAGTACCCCAGAACTCTGTATTTCCTCGATAAACAATTTTCCAGGAAATCATTCTGGGATACCTGCGATCCCCAAATATACTACTGAGCTTTCTAACTCTGCAGCACCTAACCTAAGCACATTCCTTTCCCAGCTCCTGTTTGCCTGCCATCTACTTGGTAAATCCACTCTCAATTTTTTTCCAGTCACATTTTCACACTCGAGGCCCAAGAGGTAGTTGAAATGTCACTTTTACTATGAAGTCATCTTTGACTCCTCCTTCCCTTCCCAGTTATTTCTAGGTTTATATCCCTCTGGCATTTTGTAGCATCTGTCTTTATCAATCAGTTCTCTTAGATGTCCTTTTCCTCTACAGAGAGGGGAGAACCTGATGTGTCATACTATGCATGGCCCTCAATTCTAGGTGTACATCAGAATCACCCACACAGTTTCTTAAAAATACTAATTTTTAGAACCCCATCCTTAAAGAGTCTTATTCAATAGATTTGGGGCAAAGTCCTAAGTTACTCTCTGATAGCTGATGGGCAGCCAGGGTTGAGAACCTCTATAGCAGATACGAAAACTTAGGCTAAAGACCTATAGCCCTTTATTAAAGGGAAGACAGTAAAAGACTCATTCCATTAAGCCTGAACCAATTCTGAATGTTCCCGCCAATTTAGAAACATACAGGCAGTATGGTGTCTTGCTTGCTGATGCTCTGGTTCCTTTCTACAAACCTGATGCACTTTCAAAGATCTGTGGAAGGGCAGCAAAAGTAGTAGGATGTGCTGGGCCCAATCAAAGTAATGGCACAGGTGAACAGAGACCAAGAGAAACAGCTTTATTTGGACTGAGAGTAGAATGAGGGAAGGACTTGAGATGGCATACTGAGCTAAGTAGTAGAGATTAGGTTCCAAAAAGGCATTCAGAACTCATCACCAAATAGACCCACTTCACAGCAGTCTTGCAGTTAGTGCAATCAATTAAAGGCATGCTGGGAAGTGAACTTGCCAGTAAATCACCCAAGTGTGCCACAATTACAAAAAATTAGTTTGTTCTTTGGTTTCTTTTCTCCCATAATTAAGTCTCCACAACACCTCCCCAACCACAAATATTGCCAAAAAAAGTAAAAATAAAGATTAAAAAAACCCCACATTTTCTAGATCTTAGACTTGTCTTCAGTATTTAGCTCAAAGGTTTCACTATCTTCAAAAGACAGTTCTCTTACAAAACTTATCAACTAAAAGTTCTATCCAAGCACTGAGAAGATGGCCTTTGCTGGCCTGTGGCAATTCTTTTCCTGAACAGGAGACTGAGGCTCAGACTCGGGGAGAGGGGGAAAGGGACAAAAGGGTTAATTTCCCCCAGTGCAAGATGGCATCTGAAGCTTGATGGGAGAGCAGAACTGGAGAGACTTGAGGGAAGGGTCCAGACTCTGTATTCAGTCAGAATCACTGCTGGAAGAGGAGGAGGAGGAATGCTGTAAGAGGAAAGGGAAAGGAGATAGCATCAGATCCAAATGACATTTGATCACTCCATGGGACAATCTTTGGTGTCCTACCCCTCCACCCCAGTATCTAAGAAGATCAGGAGTCTTAAATCAGACTGTCCCTTAAATAGCAAAAGCAAAAATTTTCTTCAACAATGAAAATACAGAAGAGGATTGAACCATCTTAATTCAATGCACACAATTTAACATACTGCATTTGGAACAAGTTTCTCAAATTTCTCTACCAGAGCCAATGCCCAGGCAAGGAATAAATTACAGGCACAAGCATACTTTGGGCTAAAACATGCATCTGCGAGTAAGGAAGGGGGCAGAAATTCTGGGAGAAAAGCAGACGAGTGCCTTTTGAATCTGATATCCATTCTAAGGCTCAGCCTGCCCCTCACAGAGAGAAGGCCCAATTAGCCTAATATTTCTTTTCAAGATGTTAGATTCTTCACAGTGGGAATCCTTCATAAAGAGAAAGACCCATCTACCAGAGCAACACAATTGCTGCCCCATGTCCTCAGGCTGTGAATCCCCCTTGGCCACCCCCTACTTGCCTAGTCTCTCTGAGAAGGGGCACCCCTTCCTAGCCAAGCTCCAGAGGACACTGACCTTGCCATGCTTATGCTGTTTATGCATCTTTTTATGAGCTTTCTTCATTTTCTTCCGCATCTTCTTGTCCATCACCATTCCTGGTCCCACCATGCCAGGAGCCAACGGATTCACAGTAGGTATTCCAGGGGCAGGTGGTGGGTATGGAGGGGGGTAGGGACCTGATGGTTGGCCTCCTGGATATGCTGGTTGTGGCACAGGATAAGAGGGCCCAACTGGGGGGAAAGCTGGATTCCCCTGGGGAGCTCCTGGGGGAGTGGGAAAGGGGCCTGGAAGAAAGGCAGGATTGACAGGTGGTGGATAGGCAGGATTGGAACCTCCAGGGTACCTGACATTAGGGGGATAGGGATTTGGCCCCGGCTGCCCTGGTAGAAGCAAAGAATAAATTAAAATTAGAATTGTCCAGAGCCTCTGAAAACAAATAACAAAATGAAGGGGATTCAGTTTCTCACTCAATACTTAAAGGGTTAGGGTGGGAGAAGAGGGCCGCCCCCCCTCCACCCCCCACCAAACACCTACCAGCATTGGGATTCCACATCGTCAGGTGTTTCCTCCAGCCTGAGGAGAAAGAAATGAAGGCAAAACATTGACTGCCCATAGGCGGTAAGGGAATTTAGAGACCGAGTCCCTCCCCAACGCCTCCAGCTCTACAGTAGCACTGACAACTACATAACAAATGTGTCTTTCCACCCTTTCCTTCGCCCTCAATACCTACTTTATTCCTACTTCCCTAACCACAGGAACCTAGCTCCCAGGGCTGCTCCACCTTCCGCCACCCCTGGCCGCAGCTGGAAGTCTAACTCTGCAAGAGAGGCTCAGTCCGCACAATATCCCCATTACTCAACTCCCTTTCTGTAACTGAATCCATGCCTTTTACCAACCACAGATTACGGAAATATTTTGAACATTTTACTGTCCCCTCCCCAGGAACAGGACAGGGGACAGCACCCCCACCTCAGGCTAAGAGACAGACCCTTCTCTTCTTTTATTATTTATTGAATTCTTGAACATGCACTGACAGGGGGATGGAACCCACAACATTGGCATATGGAGACCACGCTCTAACCAAGAGAACTACCTGACCAGGGCCAGAGGTAGATACCCCTCCCCACCTTCTCGAGGCCAACCAGGAAGATGTAGGTGAAACCAAAAAAAGGTGGCTCGGGAAAAATCCTCAAATGCTTACATATGTAGACACACCCTCTTGCCCATTAAAAGGGCAAATGGAGATCCTGGCTCCCAGCTGCTAAGGGACCCCTGACCCAGGAACGGGAAAAGGAGGAAATTGGGGAATCCAGATGTTCCGTCACCTTTACACCACCGCCTGGGCTCTCGACCTGTCCTTTTCAGTCTCCGCTCTCACTTCCCGGTCACCGCCTCCCTAGGCTTCGGCACCCGCCTCTACTACCACCTAATTGGTAGTCATGTGGTCATTCGGCATTATGATTGGAGAATATGTTTGTCAATCACTCTAGTCCCTGACAGGCTAGAAGACTACGGTTGCAATAGGGGCGGAGCCGGGCTCTTTGGAGTGAGGTGGGTGCAGAGGAGTGGGCGGGTCGGAAATCCTTGCTGTGGAACTAGGAGAGATGGGTTGGGACAGGGCTGAGTCAGTTTCAGAGTAAAGTGCTTAAGAATGCAGAGAGGAAATTCAGAACTTCCCTTCTGAGCTTCTTGTCCAGTGGGTGTAACACCTTTTAATGTTAATACAGTACACCCTGATAAAGTGTTACAACAGATAAGCTTAGGGACCAGGGGGAAGGTGCTGAGTCTCAGCCCCAAGCCTCAATATTGCCACCTCCCTCCTAGCCTCTGTGGGAAGTAAAGAAACATTCTTGCCGGAAATACAGAGATTTCCTAATCTCTCCTAGGTTGCCCCATCTCAATAGCATAGCTCCGCCATCTGTCGAATTGCATAAACTAGAAACCGTCCCAGGCTAAGAAAGGACACTCCTCCAGGCGAAACCAGGAAGGTGGCTCAGGAAAAATCCTCAGATGCTTACATATGTAGACACACTCACTTACCCATTAAAAAGGGCAAATGGAGTTCCTGGCTCCCAGCTGTAGAATTGCTTAAACCAGGAATCAAGGAAGTCATCCTTGATGGCTCCATCCTTTGCCTCCTTCCCAACCCACCTCCAACACCACTGCATTGTGGACACCACTACCATCGTCTCTCGACAAAATTACTGCAATGGTCTCTTTTTTTTTTCCCCTGAATAACGCAATTAACAAATTTCATTTTTTTTAAGATTTTATTTATTAGATAGAGGGGAAGGAAGGGAGACGGAGAAGGAAACATCAATGTGTGGTTGCCTCTCGTGTGCCCCCTACTGGGGACCTGGCTTACAACCCAGGCATGTGCCCTGACTGGGAGTCCAACCAGCGACCCTTTGGTTCACAGTTCAGTGCTCAATCCACTGAGCCACACCAGCCAGGGCACAAATTTTATTTAATGAACATAGGAGTGTATAGAAACATGCACCCAAAACTTCAAAAATACTCATTCTTCTTATGCATACTTAAGAACATTTTATAAAAATTGGTCTTAACTAATATAGTTCTAATTTCAAAGGATTGTACATACCACTAATCATCATTCTGTCTATAAATTTGCATAGTCCAGACATTTTATATAAATGGAAAATTGTACAGTGTGTGACTTTTTGTTATTTTCACTTAGCATAATATTTCCAAGGTTTATTTGTGCTGTAGTATTAATCAGTACTTCATTTTTTTATAAAGGAAATACTGAATAATATGCTACTGAATGTATCTACCACTTTTGCTTATTCATTTATCAGTTGACGGACATTTAAATTGTTTTTACTTTTTGCCTATTATGAATATTGCTGGTGTAAACATTCACATACAAGTTTTTGTGTAACCATATGCTTTCAGTACTTTTGGGTAGGTGCCAATGAGAGAAATACTGGGTCATATGATAACTTTGTATATAACTTTTTGAGGAAGTACAAGGCTATTTTTGAAAATAGCCACAACATTTTACATTCCCACCAGCAATGTATAAGAGTTCCAATTTCTCCACATCTGGGCAACACTTATTACTGTCTGTCTTTATTAGTACAGTATAGGCATTCTAGTGGGTGTGAAATGTTATCAAATTGTAGTTCACAATGATCTCTTAGCGATCCTGTCAGCATTCACTCTGGCCTTCTTCCAATTCATTTTTCACACTGCAACCTGGGAGATTTTTTCTAAAGCCAAATATGATGTCACCATACCGCTTAAAATTCTTCAATAACTTTTCATTATCTTCAAGACAAAGGTCAAAACTATTTTTAAGGATGTCATTTATTTATTTTTAGAGAGACAGGAAGAGAGGGAGAGAAATGTCTATGTGCAAGAGATACATTGATTGGTTACTGCTTGCACAACTGCAGCTGGAGACCTGGCCCACAACCCAGACATGTGCCCTCACTGGGAATCGAACTGGAGAACTCTTGGTTCACAGGCCAGCACTCAGTCCACTGAGCCACACCAGCCAGGCCAAAACTATTTTGCCAGCCATGTGTTAATTTTTGTTCAATAGGTAGGTAACATGAGCTGAAAACCAAAAACAATAGAGGTATAAATTGGTAAGTCTCCCTCCTACTCTTGTTTTTCATCTTCCCACTCTCTTCCAGCCCACATAACCCCTTAATTAGCTTTTTATGTATACTTTCACAGTTTTTTCATTACAATCAAGCAAATACTGATATAAATTTATATCCCTCCTTTAAATACAAAAGCAGCAAATTATGCAGAGTTAATTTTCAACCCTCTCCTAATTATATATCTTGGAAACATTTCCATATTAGTAAATAGGTATCATAACTCAGTAATGTTTACAACTGCATTTTATTCTTTTGTATGATGTACCATAATTAACTTAACCAGTCAGCGGATTTTCACATTATTTTCAGCCATCTGCTATTAAAAATAGTTGCAATAAATAACCCTGTACATATGATATTTTACATATTCTTACCTTTTGTAGATATTGATGTATTACTCCCATAGAGGTTGTATTTGTTTGTATTCTCACCAGCAATATACGAGTGACTGTTTTCCCCAACTCATCCAACAAAAGAATACTCAAAATCATATTACTGTCATGTCTACAGTGTTCTGGCCCTGCTACCTCTCTAGTCTCATTTCATGCTGCTCACCCCTGGCTTTCTGTCCTCCAGCCTCCAGAAGATCTTGGTACCTTTTGCAGGATGGCCTTTGCAAATACTGACGCTTCAACTTGGAATGCTCTCCCCATTTCTCTCCACTTTTCCTAATTAACTCCTGTTCATTCATCAGCTCTCAGCTCCAGGATCACCTACTTCTTCAGGGGAGAATCCTGGATACTATAGTCAGGTGAGGTCCCTTTGTGGTAGTTTCTGATGCAATCTTGCCGTTCCTTTAACACACCTATCTCAGTTTATTTATTTATTTTTAAAGATTTTATTTATTTTATCTTTAGAGGGGAAGGGAAGGAGAGAGGGAGAGAAATACCAATGTGTGGTTGCCTCTCGTGCATCCCCTGCTGGGAACTGGCCTGCAACCCAGGCATGTGCCCTGACTGGGAATCGAACAGTGATCCTTTGGTTCGCAGGCCCGCGCTCAGTCCACTGAGTTACACCAGCCAGGGTTCTATCTCAGTTTATAATTATACATGAATCAGTACATACTTTATTAATGTCAGCTTTCTGTTTTAGACTGCAAGCCTCTTGAAAGCAGGGACTGCATTCACTAACGCTCAACACTTCACACAGTGCCTGGCACATAGGAGGATGTCAATGAATAAACTGTTAAATTTAAAACTATGTGAATGAATGAATGAATGAATGAATGAACAAAGAGAAATAGAGCATGATGGCTCTGGAGTCAGTCAAATAGACCTGTATTAAAATCCTGGATTTGCCACTCATTGCAAGACCTCGAATAAGTGATTTAACCTCTTGGAACATCAGTTCCCTCATCTGTAAAATATAATTGGCCCTCCATATTCACACGTCTTGCGTAGGGTGGTTGTGACGAGATAATCAGGAATCTGCAACATAATTAACAGTTACTATGTGCTAGAATGGATTACCATTATGATTCTCATTAATATTAAGAATTGTTACTATTTGACCAGGATGATTTTAACTTCCTGCAGGACCTTCATAAGTTGCCAACGTCCTCTATATCTCTCTCTTCACCTACCTACTACACAGAAAATTATTTCTCAGGTTTAAACTTAGATTATTTAAAAGCATTTAAATAATGATTAAAGCTCACTTCAGCTCATTCATTAAATCAGTGGTTATTTACCATGTTTCTATCATTCATCCATTCAACAAATACTTCTCAAGCTACCCAGGTACTGTTCTAAGCACTGGAGGAGTAAAAACACAATAGGAAAAAAAACACATTGTTTTCACTGAGGTACTATTCTGGAGGAAGAGACAGAATATCAATAAACATATAATAAAATGTCAGGTAATGAGTATATGTGTAGAAAAATGAATAAAATAAGGAAGGAGGTATGATGCAAGTATTTATACATTTTTCAAGATGTGGAAAAGATTTTATGCTAAGTGTGAATGGAAGCCCCTGGTGTATTTTGAGCACAGGAATGTCATGATCAGATTTTCACTTTTAAAAAATAATTCTGTAAAATCAGTGTTCATAGAAGCATATTTATAATAGCCCAAAGACAGAAACAACCCAATGTCCATAAACAGATGAATGGAAAAACAAAACGTGGTATATATATCGCCCTGGCCAGTGTGGCTCAGTTGGTTGAAGTGTCTTCTGTAGACTGAAAGGTCGCAGGTTCAATTTCTGATCAGGGCATATACCCAGGTTACAGATTTGATCCCCAGTCAAGTTACTCATGAGAAGGTTGACAATTGAAGTGCTTCTCTTCCTCTCTCTCTCTCTCCCCTTCCCCCCCTCGCTCCCTCCCTCCTTTCCTGTCTCCCTTCCTCTCTCTAAAAGCAATGGGAAAAAAAAATCAGGCGAGGATAAGAAAAAAATGTGGCATGTAAGTACAATGGAACAGTGTTGAGCCTTAAAAGGAAAGGAGCCCTGGCCAGTGTGGCTCAGCTGGCTGGGAGTCAGGGCACATGCCTTATACATTGCAAGCACATGTAAGAGGTAACAGATCAATGTTTCTCTCTCATATCGATGTTTCTCTCCCTCTTTTTCTCTCTCCCTTCCACTGTCTCTAAAACCAATAAGCATGTCCTTGGGTGAGGAGGAAGGAAAGGAGGGAGGGAGGGAAAGGGAAGGGAAGGGAAGAAAAGGAAAGAAAGAAAATCCTATCACATGCTACAACATGGATGAATCTTAAAGACAATATTTTAAGTGACATAAGCCAGGCACGAAAGGACAGATACTGTATGATTCCACATATATGAAGTACCTAGGGTAGTCAGATTCATAGAGACAGAAAGTAACTGCCAGGGACTGGAGGCAGGGGAAATGGAGAGTTATTGTTTAATGGACACTGAGTTTCCGTTTGGAAAGATGAAAAAGTTCTGGAGAAGGATGACGGTGATGCTTGCAAAACAGTGTGAGGGTACTTAATGCCACTGCACTATACACTTAAAAACAGTTCAGCCCTGGCTGATGTGGCTCAGTGGATTGAGCTCTGGCCTGCAAACCAAAGGGTCACCGGTTCTATTCCCAGTCAGAGCACATGCCTGGGTTGTGGGCCAGGTCCCCAGTGTGGGGCGCATGAGTGGCAACCACACATTGATGTTTCCCTGTCTTTCTTCCTCCCTTCCCCTCTCTAAAACTAAATAAATAAATAAAATCTTTAAAAAAAGTTCAAGTGTTAAAAGAATATATATTCTGGCTACTGTATGGTGAAAAAACAAGATAGGGAAAGGCGGTTAAAGTGAGAGCAGGGAGCCCAGTTGGGAGACTACTGTTGTACCAGGGGAGGGATGGTGGTGGTCTGGATGGAAGTTGTGGAGATGATCAGGAGTGGTTAGGCTCTGCGTATTTTTTTAAGGTAGCGCTTAACAGATCTGGACTGGATATAGAATGCGAAAGAAACAGAGATATCAAGGATAAATCCAAGAATACTGAATAACTGAGAAATAACAGTGCCATTTACTGAAATAAAGAAGATTGGGGAGGAGCAGATTAGCGTATCATCCTGATATGCCAAGGTTGTGGGTTCGATCTCCAGTCAGGGCACATACAAGAAGCAACCAATGAATGCATAAATAAGTGGAACAACAAGTCGATGTTTCTCTCTCTCTCTCTCCCCGCCCCCTTCTCCATCTAAAAATCAATAAAATAAAAAAAATTAAAGAGTTATCAAGGTATGTAAAGCCAAAAAGCTAGATGAGATCAGCTAGGAGAAACTGTGACCAGAGTAGAAAAGAGGGCCCACCCCTTGGCCTTGGGCCTGCCAACATTTAGAAATTGGGAAGAGAAGAGGAGGGAGAAAAGTATACAGAGTGAGTTGCCTGCACGGAAAAGGAAAACCAGAAGAGAGGAGTATAAAGAGAGGAGTCAAGGGGGAATGTATCAGATGTGTCAAATGCTGCTGATAAATTACAGAGGATGAAGATGAGAATTGGTCATTGCCTTTTGCAAGGATGGTGAATTTTTAAGAGCAGTTTAATAACATGCTAGAGAAGGAATTTTGCCTGAAACAAATTGAGGAGAGAATGAGAAGTGAGGAAGTGGAGACAACAAATAAAAGCAATTCTTCTAATGAGTGCTGGTAAATAAGAATGCAGAGGAATGGAGCAGTAATCATAACAGGATGGGCAGCCTAGGAAGGCTTTTTAAGATGGGTGAGTTTACGAACAAGCAAGCAAAATATAACCAAAGACACTGAAATTGAGAACAGGCTGACAGTGACCAGAGGGGAGAGGGGAGGGGATAATGGGGGAAAAGAGTGAAGGGTTTGCAGTAACAATTATAAAGGACACACGAATAACAAGGAGGGGGTGGAAACAGGGGAGGGAGGTGGGGAGGACTGGGGTGGTGGGGAGGGGTGGGGGGAAGGCAGAAAACTTTACTTGGACAACAATAAAATTAATGTTAAATAAAAAATAAAAATAGTCACAGGATGTAAAGTACAGCATAGGGAATATAGTCAATATTGTAATAACTATATATGGTGTCAGACAGATACTAGAATTGTTGGGATGATCACTTCCTAAGTTATATAAATTCTAACCACTATCTTGTACACCTGAAACTAGTATAATATTGTATGTCAACTGTAGCTAAAAAATAAATTTAAAAAATGTGAAAAAAAGAGATGGATGAGTTTAAAGTATGTTTGTAAACTGATGGAAATAATCCAGTAGAGTGGGAAAAAAAATGATGTTGCTGGAGAAAGAAGGGATAATTGAAAGAGAAAAGTTCCTCCTGGCTGGTATAGCTCAGTGGATTGAGTGCGGGCTGAGAACCAAAGGGTTGCAGGTTTGATTCCCAGTCAGGGTACATGCTTGGGTTGCAGGCCAGGTCCCCAGTGGGGATGATATGAGAGGCAACCACACATTAATGTTTCTCTCTCTCTCTCTCCCCCCCTTCCTTTCCCCTCCCTCTAAAAACAAATAAATAAAAATCTTAAAAAAAAAAAAAACCCCAGAGCCAAAATTAGTTTTAGAAAGAAGGAAG